>CAUYQV010092087.1:0-17799 GCA_963574575.1 Galagoides demidoff
GAGGCAGGAGACTCGCTTGAGCCCAGGAGTTGGAGGTTGCTATGAGCTGTGATGCCATGGCACTCTACCCAGGGGGATAGCTTGAGGCTCCGTCTCAAAAAAAAAAAAAGAAAGTATAAGGTAGATTGGCATATTTTAATATAAAAGAGTACAAAAATTTCAACTGTCATTTACAAAACTACTGCTTAAGGGAGTTTTTGTGTATTATCATAGAAGAATACCCACAGTCATCTGGAAAAGCTTTTCCTCCCTTTCCCAATTGCACATTTGTGAGGCTGAGTTTTCTTCATGTACTTCAAGCAGAATGACATAACACAACAGAATGAATGCATACACACAAATAAGAACCCACCTCACTTCTGTTATGGCAGACATTAGATTTGTAAAATGTAAAACAATGCCACTTGAGAATTTCATTCTGTTTTGGAAAATATAGTTACTTTTCGTTAAAATATGTTATTTATATCAACAGATAATATTGTTCCTTTTAAATGAATAATTTTTTTAAATTTCTGTATAATTTCTAATAGAGCAATGATCAATACATTTGACCCACATAAACAAAAACGTTTTGGATACCTCAATAATTCTTAAGACGGTAAAATGTGTCCTGAGAACAAAAAGCTTGAGAACCTCTGCCCAGGTGAAAATAACTGAATGGAAAATAACTGAACAGGGAGGATACAGAGATTAAGAACAAGTCCTGGATATATTTTTCAGTCTCTTATTGATAAATAGGCATTCAGATTTTGCTACTTCCTGTGGTATAATTTTTAAGAAGTTATCCTACTACAGCAGGGTTCAGGGACAGGGCGGGATTTGAGTCCAAAAGCATCACCCTCAATAAGCCACACAGGGCAATATTTCTCCTTTTATCTCCTTTATCTAAGACTGAGCATGATCAAAACAATTTATGAGGAGCTGCACGTGATTCCAAGGATACCAATGAAGCAACCCAGTGAGAAGCACCCATCTCTGTGAGAGCGATTTCAAATTATAGCCACTTCATCCTTTATTTTTTGACATATTATAAACAACAGGATATATATTAAAAAAAAAAAAAACAGGATAACCACTTAGTAAGAATTTCAAGGGCTATTTGGTAGAAAAACAAAAGTCAGGATATAGGTTCTTTTAGACCAAGTGTTGGCAAACATTGAGTGGCCCTTGGGCCAAATTTAGCCAGCCACATGTTCTTGAAAATAAATGTTACTAGAACACAGCCATGCCCCATTCATTTCTTTAGTATCCACGCTGCTTTTGTGCTACAGTAGTGGAGTTGGTTAGTTGTAATAGAGACTGCATGGCCTGCAAAGCCTGAAATACTAACTAGCTAGCTTTTTCTAAAAATGGTTTGCTGACCCCTATTTTAGAGGGTCACTCTGTATCTTGGCTAAGAAGGCTTTGGAATTAACTGACCTGGATTTAAGTCTTTTCTGTGCTACTCTCAGCTTTGGGACTTGGCATCATTTTTTTTATCACAGAATGGAGCAAGTTACAAGGATTACATGAGACAGGCCTGAAGAGTATTTGAAAGAGGCCTTGGCATAGAGGAAGTGCTTAATAGCCACTATCATGCCTTTAGCAAGTGCTTAAATGAAATACAGTGGAATTTGGACTTAGGTTCTGAAATCAACACATAAGACAAAAATCAAACATTAAAAAAAAAATCACCATTGCAAATCCCCTAGGAAGGTCGCACATTATAGACACACACAGCTATTGTCTCCCAGCAATGTCAACACGGCTAGGTTTCCCTCCAGCATCTACAGAGATCGCTGTTCTCTGCAGTTGAGTCCCCAAATGAAGCAGCTGGCATTTAGGAGCCATGCTGTAGAAAAAGAATCAATGTACCCAAACACAGGCTCATACTCAATTGGTAAGAAAGTCACGCAGAGGGGATCAAGGCAGAGTTTGGGGGCAGAAGATTTATAGCTCCCATAGTACTCTGGGGACAGGTATGTTAAAGAGAATGGCAGGTTATTTTTCTTCCGTTGTTCTTCCATTGTCTCCTCCCTACCCCATCCTCCAAAAACAACAACAACAACAAAAAAAAAAAAACACCTCAATTTGACTTGCACAAATTAAATGGGCATTTTTTTTTTTTTTTTTTTTTAGAGACAGAGTCTCACTTTGTCACCCTTGGTAGAGTGCCATGGCATCACACCTCACAGCAACCTCCAGCTCCTGGGCTTAGGTGATTCTCTTGCCTTAGCCTCCTGAGTAGCTGGGACTACAGGTGCCTGCCACAACACCTGGCTATTTTTTGTTGCAGTTTGGCCAGGGCTGGGTTCAAACCCACCACCCTCAGTATATGGAGCCAGTGCCCTACTTACTAAGCCACATGCCCATAAATGGAATCAATAATAACTACCTTGCAGAGTTTCTCTGATAATGAGATCAGTTATGTGTATCACAGAAAAGGGAAGCAACAGCTTTTGTTTGAAACTCCATCAAAAATTCCTATCTGATGTCTGAGATGTATGGGGAGCCATGAGAAATGTCCAGCTCTTACGATTTTGCTTCTGGACATCCACAGGGGTTAGGGTTTTATTTGTAAACATCCCTCCAAAAGGCAAAGGTTAAATTATTCCCCAACATGTATTTACCTGGGAGAAAACCAGTAGTTGATAAGGCTGGAGATTACCACATAGGACACCATGAGGGTCCCTGACATGGCGAGTGACACGAAGCCCAAGCCACAGAGGACACAAAGCAGTGACAGGCCGCCCACAGAGATGACCAGGCCTAGGAGGAGAACATGGTTAGGAGGAGCCTTCACCTAAAACAGGTTGAAACTGGCAGACCCTGGGCCAGTTTGTATAAAATAATGACAAGTAACTCACATTTCTTTCAAGTAAGGAGATTTTCCATTAAAAATCCAGATTTCTGGCATTAGAAAAAGTAGGTGATCTGGCCGCCTGAGTGGGCATGATGGCATGGTAACAACTTCCTGGCTCTCCTGTTGCCTTTGTCCTGACCATTTCCAAATTGTATTATACTCATGCCACTTCATTCATTTTGTCTTGCCCTCAGGTATTTGAGTTTGAAAGCCCCTCATCCTCAAGGTCAGAGATGGGCTCCCGGTACATCCCAGGAGGAGTCAGCCAAGGCAGTATCTCCAGTGTCTCCGATCACCTGGAGAATACTATTATTGACACTAACCTACAAGCTACAGGTATGAAGGCTGTAAAGGCTAAAGAAAGTAAAATCTAAATGCAGCTTCTGATGTTGTCCTTCACAACTATCACATTTTAATCATAAGGTCTGATTGCTCATTTTTACCTATCATTGGATACTTTTAAATAGGAATATTAATAAATTACCATATAATAAGTATAAGGAAAATACATTTTTCCTAACATGGGGGTCTATGGGGCAAAAAAAGCAAAAGGTACAAGGGAAAAAACATGTAGAACAAATAACATGGCACATGTCGTGTGGCAAAGATCCTTCTCTTCACCCCCAGAGCAGTTAACAGCCCAGTCCTCCATCCTCACAGGCACAGTGAAGGGTTCAAGGATGGGCCCTGAAAAGGCAGGAAGGCAGAAAATATAAACAGATGTGCTGCCTTTTCATAAATATTTTAAAAATCCTAAGTCAGTGTTTTTCAGTGTATGGCCATCAACCATACTTTGAATCAGAATCAGATGCATCAGGGAAGCTTGCTAAAAAGTTCAGATTTCTAACCTCCACTCCAGACCTAGTAAAAGAACTTTGGCTGGATGAGGCTTGAAAGTCTGCATTTTCAAAACGGAAGTAAAATATAGAAATATTCAAGTTCAAGAACCACTGCTATAAAGGTTTTATACATGCTAGTCCCCTGTCCAAAAAGCCCTTCCCTGCCTACCCTGAGACAAAGTTGTTATCCATCTTTAAAATCCTGTCTGCTATAAAGCTTTGCATACAGCCAAAATATAATGGCTCCCTTCTTTCTCTCCAAATTTCTTTTTTATGGTACCATTCCTCTGCCCATTCATTCATTTTCCCATCTACCTATCAATATTTACTGAATAAATGCTACCAATCTGTATTTGGCTCATTTGCCTACCATGCCCACCTTCTCCTTTGAGTATTAACTGTCCAGAGTCTCCTGGACAAGGAAATAAGCCTGGGTGCTCCTAGCTCTGGGAAGCCAAGAAATGAATGGAAGTAATCACCCAACCCACTGAAAACCAACATCTCTTTGACCATTATCCTATGGGGTCTGATCTGATTTGAAAAGGCAAACTGAGCCAATCATATTTGCTCACCCAGTAATTTTAATTAGTAACATAAAGGGAAGTTGACAGTTGGCTGTGGGACTTTAGGCAAAAGATGGAGAAGGTAGATTCCAGTACCTGCCAAAGTACCTGGTGTGCAACAGGTGCTCAATAACTCCCTATGGAATGAATGGTTGCACTAATAAATACTAGTTAGCTTTCATTGAGAAGCTACTCTGTGCCATGTATAGTGCTAAGGATTTTTTTTTCAGTTCTTTTTTTTTTTTTTTTTTTGGCCGGGGTTGGGTTTGAACCCACCACGTCTGGCATATGGGGCCAGCGCCCTACTCCTTTGAGCCACGGGAGCCGCCCCCAGTGCTAAGGATTTTATGGAAGTACAAGTTTCAATCTTTACAACAAACCCTTGAGATAGTAATATTATATCCCTATTTTACATATGAAAAATCAGAGACTCAATAAGGGAAAATAAGTTGTCCAAAATCACGTGGTATGGGTGGAATTCTAATGCAGCCACCAGTGTCCTTGTTTTAACTACTCTACCAAGCTCCCTTGTTTGATGTGATTTTGAGAACAGGAAACTCTCACAGCAATGGCAGAGGCCCGAAAATATTGTGCTTCCAATTAAGTTGTTTTCCGGGGGGTGGTGAATAACTGAGCAGGCTACCTTCCAGTAGTATGACCCCCACAAGAGCCGCCAGGGAGGTAAGCACCACGAGGAGCAGGAAAAACCCAACAGGAACAGCCGACGCAGCAATGAACACCACCAAGGTGAGGGCTAGGAAAGGATGCCTGTCCAAGTACTGGCCCACCGGAGACTTCATAAAGGCAACCACCTGTAAGCAAAGGACAAAGAGCAGGATTAAGTGCTATGTCTGAACCCCAGGTTGATTGGATCCACCCAAGCTGTGGGAAGTAAAACCAGGATCATAAAGTTGGAGGCTCATATGTAAAAGGTCACTATAACAAGCGAGAGTCAGCCAGGCAAGAATTTCAAGGCAGCTGTGGACAGGTGGTGAGTTTGAGGGCCTCATCCAAGTCAGGTCTTGTGAAAGAAGGAAAGACCTAGTCATGGCTTACCTGCTAAACACATGCCCTCTCAGAGGACCTCTCCAGCACATGTGTGCATTGATGTCATGGACATAGTTTGCCTCCTTTGCTTTACAGCTGAAGTTCACATAATTGAAGCCACTCAGGCACAAAGAGCTTAGCTATTTGGCATCACCTAGGATCTTGTCAGAAACGCAGGATCTCAGGCCCCCACCCCAGTCTTGCTGAATCAGATTTTCCTTTTTAAATAAGATTCCTATTTAAGGGATTGATGATTGAGAAGCAATGGATTAAATGATTGCCTAGAGTCACATGGCTTCCAAGAAGCAAAATCTAGACATTGAAAGCTAAGGCGTTTTACTCAAAATGTCATTTGCTTGCAATAGCAGCTACCTAATTGGGTAAAAATGGTTTTATGTCATCAACCTGGCTACCATAGTTGGCCACAACCTGATGACTCTGAAACCCTATGCTGTGTTTATAAATGTCACCTTCCTTCACCCAGCAAAAGGAATTTTGGATCTCGCTCAATGGCAGAAGGCTTAATGCAGAGCTGGCCAAGGCTTTTCCCATGCTTCTTAGGCCCAGACCTCTTCTCTCCTCAGCACGGGCCTTCTAGGCTGTATTCTCTTGAGAATTTCCATCATAACTAGTCTTTCCTACATCTCATTCCTTAGGGCTTTGCAAGCCAGCAGCTGAAATGAAGACATTGTTGAAGTCCTCAAAAATACATGTGCTTCCCAGAAATAATAGTTCACACAATGATCCAAATGGGAATTTCAAGACAAGCTGGAAGGTAGGAGGGTTTTGTAGTTCATGCTGATGGCAAGCAAACTGTTAAGGCTCACCCTACTTAAAGAAGAAGCCACAGCCATCTAGCTTGGGGTTTTAGCATTGCCTCCTATGGAGAACTCTAGAGGCATGGCAAATTTCACTTCCTTCCAGGTCAGAAATTGGCATAATACCCACTGGCCACCCTGTCTCCTGCCACCCCATTCTAACAAAAGCCACCAAACCCTCTGCTGTTCACCTTCTCTAGCCAGAGTGCCCAGCTCAGACCCTCCATTATCAGAGCTCTCCTGAGATGATAATGAGATGAGATCCTTCCTGAGTTGGGGCAGCTGAAGGGGAGGGAGAGGCGGAGGGGCTGTGGGAGTCACCACACAGAGGGGGGCTGGTCCCTAGCACTGTTTCAGGTATTGAGCACTTTTCTCGTTCTAATCCATGTGCACCCTTAGTCAATGACCCCTATGTCACCTGGCAGACTGAACTGTTCTCTCTGATCTTTACAATCCAAAGAGCCCCAAGAACCACAGTGGGGAAGAGCAGCTGGGCTGTCCAGGAGAGGGAAGCAGCAGTGCACAGTGAGTTTTCCATGCAAGGGGGAGCATTGCAGGGTGGGAGGAGCCAGTGAGGAAGGGACACCAGGACTCCAGGCTTACAGGCTCCCACCTGGGCTGTCTAGCACAGCAGCCACCTATGGCCTGTTAGCATTTGAAATGTTCCTGGTGTGACTGATGGCCTGCATGTCTACCTGAATTTAACTTATATTTTAAAGCTAATATTTAACTCAGCCATGGGAAAATATTTAAGTATGTTTCAAATAGATTGGATGTGTGGAATCTATTTTGTTCAACTATTAAATTTTATAATATCTAAATAGAAGTCAAGTATCTCCAGTGGAAATCTGGCATCTGAATTGAGAGGTGCTCTAAGCATATGAAAAAAAGAGTGTAAAATATCTCATTAATGATTTTTATATTAATTACATGTTGAAATTAGAGTGTTTGGAATATATTGGGTTAAATAAAATATTTTATATTAATGAATTTCACTGGTTTCCTTTTATGTTTTTTAATGTGACTACTTGAAAACTTACATACATGGTTTATGCAATATTTCTGTTGGACAGCACTTGTTTGAACTTTTTTATCTAGGAAAAAAATCATCATGGAGCAAGATGAACTTAGCAGTCATATACATTTATGCAAGCAAGATACACTGATGGCCAAATCTAGGCTGACAGCAGAGTGGGGGGAGATGTAGTATAGCAAAGTAGAACAACAAAAGAAAAATCAACAGGACTTAGTGTGGCACAAGGGATCCAAAAGGAAAAGGCAAGACTGTTCTCCTTATAGTTCTTATAGAATCCACTTCTTTTATCGTCTCCTTTTCTGTGCCTGAGGTCTACAACCAAAAAATACAAAGTTATTCAGATAGCCAAGAGACCATTTTAAGACTCAGACAGTTAAACCCAACAATTATTTTCTCCCAGGCAGCCAGTCTGTCACAGGAGGCCAGGACACATTCCAGCCATGCCTAACAGTAACAGAGAACATTCAGCAAACATTCAGGTGCCAGGCCATTTTAAGCACTCTCCATGTATTTCATTTCCTTCTACTACAATACTTCAAGGTAGATAATGAAGAACAACTTAACACTATCTAACCCCAGGGGTTTAGAACATAGCAATTAACTTTTCATGCTAATGACAATGGGGGACGCAATGGGAAGATGGAAAGTGGAAGAGATTATCTAGTAACAGGAGCTGCACCTTTCCATCCCCATCCTGGAGACAGATAGGAGTTACCCAACCCAGGTTTTACAGGCACTGTGCTGCACTTGAAGAACCCAGGAAGGTCAGCCTGGGACAGACTGGCACCATTATGTGCCAGGCTCTCTGGTAAAGCCTTTTCAAACAGCATCTCAGGTAACCCTCGCAACAAATCTATGAGCCTGGCAGTGCTTATTTTAGAAAAGAAGAGATAAAAACTCAATGAGTGTAAGTGACTTGCCCAAGGTCAGACAAAGGTGATTTATTTGTTAATACACTCCTAAGCATGGGAGGTTTTAAAGTAGGGACAAAGTGGCCAGAGGACACAAAGCCTTCACCTGGGACTATTCAGGAGCCAGGCTGAACACTGGCTGGTGTCAGAGTGAAAAAGATACTCAGTGATTCACTGTCTCTTGCTATCAGAAAGGAGAAAGGCAAGAGGTATCAGGACCATTTAAAACCTCTGGCAATGACAAGTCAAGGTGCTGTGATAGTTTCTCTCAGATTACTGTCCCTGGGTGGCCACTGGCATGCAATACAGGGTTAGCACGTTGGTGTCTGAGAGGTTGTTCAAAAATGTCTTCTGTACTAGGAAACCTCCAGCATGGGAGCAAAACTATTTTGTCACAAATATTCCATATAAGGACACACCATCTGTGGTTATCAGCCCAGCCCATCTTCCACCTCTCCTCCTCTTCCCTAGAAATGGCCCTTTCAGGGGTCACTTTACATCAGTTAAACAAAATGCACCCACCCAGCTGCCACCTCCTTTGCCACAGGTAACAGAACCAATCAGATTCTTGTTCCTAGGAATCCGGCACTGAGATGCCCAGACCAGGTCCCTTAGAGGGCATCAGCTGAGAGACATGAGGAATTGAAGATGCCAGCCTGGACAACCACATTTGCCCATGTGAATGGAAAAGCCAAGGGAGCCAGGCTGCAAGAAGGGGAGAATGAAGCAGATACACAAGGAAAGCTAAGATGAGAAGCTGCACAGCCCAAGAGAGGATACTGGGAGTTACCTTTGACCCCAGTGACCTGCCAGATCCTTTTTCTAATTCCTTCTAAGGCCCAGCCTGGGCTTCACTTCCTACCCCTGGTTTCTAAGACTGCCTTCAATTCCTGAAAACTCCAGGCAGGTCCCACCTGTTGATCTGCTTGTTTGCTTAAACTATTTTGAGCAGGTTTCTGTCCTTCTCAGTCTAAAAGTAAGACAATTAAGGCTTGACCATTCACTCCAGAGGCTTCTTGGAGGAGACAATGGAGTTGTCTCACACACACTGCATCTGCAAGCCCATCTATTCTTATCTGTAGTTCAAAGGGTTTATGTATGTCTAAAGAAAGGGTAAAAATTACTTGGGGGAAAGAAATCATCTACATTCCCTAGAGACAGAGGAAGGCTATGTAAAACTAAATTACAATACGTTGATCTGATGTGCTTTGCTGATGTTCTTCCAGGAAAAGCAACTGTTCTGAAAGCCTATGCTTCAGTATGGAAAAACAATAGGCTGTAACATCAAGCAAAAATAAAAACAGAACTGTATCTGCCATGATTACAACAACTACCGTGTAAAACTGACATACCAAAAAGGATGATAATCATCACCATAATAATAATCACCACAGATGGATTTATGAGTTTAAAAGGAAGTTGCTCTTTTTTCCTCCACTATCACTCTACTGAGTTATTAATACAATTAATATTAGTTAATAAATTGATACAATAGAAAGCTTGGAAGATACTACTCTACCTCAGGACTATTGTCTGAAGAACATCAGAATTTAGATAACCAATAATTTTTCTAATCATCCTGGGAATCGCCTGGCCTGGTTGTTATTTAGCCCAAACCTATTCCAGTGAACAGGGCTGAGGATCTGATGTGAGGGGGTGAATAAAGTTCCAAGAAGCAAGTTCACCTGCTGCAAAATGCCTACTTCAGAAGGTGGAAATGAATTTTAACTAGGTAAAGGCCTGCCGACTGCCTGGCATAGAGTCAGTGCTCAATAAATATATAGCCAATCCTTATGATTAGAAGATTCCATATTTGTGAATTGATCTACTCACTAAAATTTATTTGTAACCTCAAAATCAATACTTGTAGCACTGTCGAGGTCTTTAGTGGACACCTAACAGTGAAAAATTGAGTCACCCGACAGGTGTGACTCATTCCCAGCTGAAGTCAAGCAAGGTGGCATTCTGCCTTCTTATTGCAGCTCTTTAAACAAGTGTCCTTATTGTGGTCTATTTAGTGTCATATTTTTGTGTTTTGTGTTGGTGACTTCACTGTTTAAAATGGTCCCCAAATGTAGTGCTTAAGTGTCGTCTAGTGTTTCTAAGCACAAGAAGGCTGTGATGTGCCTTATGGAGGAAATACATGCTGTGCACAGTGGCTCACGCCTATAACCTTAGCACTCTGGGAGGCCAAGGCAGGAGGATCACTTAAGCTCATGAGTTCGAGACCAGCCTGAGCAAGAATAAGAACCCCATCTCTACTAAAAATAGAAAAATTAGCCAGGCATCATGCAGCATGTCTGCAGTTCCAGCTACTCAAGAAGCTAAGGCAAGAGGATTACTTAAGCCCAAGAGTGTGAGATTACTATAAGCTATGACACGATGCACTCAACCCAGGGTGAAAGAGTGAGACTCTGTCTCAAAAGAAAGAAAGAAAGAAAGAAAAGAGAGAGAAAATGCATGTTAAATAAACTTTGCTCAAGGTTGAGCCACAGTGCTATTAACCTAAGTTCAATGTAAATGATCACCAATATACGGTAGAAGCTGACCACCCAAGGAACTGTAACAAGCTGGTCAACATATGGAGGTGGTCAACATAAGGAACTAGGCCTACTGTACTGATAAGTACAGGTGATACATGCCCAGTCTAAGGAGGTGGTCAATATAGGGAGATGGTCAACTAGAGTAGTAGGAGAATCTACTATATATTAAAAAAAAAATCTTTAAACAGAAATATACATAAAACAAGGTTATGTACTGATCAATTGATGAGAATGTTGTAACCAAAGGCCTGAAACAACTGAATCCACTATTTCCCCTAGAAGCAATAGTTCAGTATTTACTAATTCAGTGTCTGCAGTGAATTTATAGAATTTAACTATCATGAGTCATGAGAATCAACTATAAATGTGGAAAAAGTGTGAGGACGTTCCTTACTGAGGTAGACTTTTAAATAAGAGTTTCAGCCAGCTGATTAGAAAGTTGTTTCTCTAATATAAAAATAGCTTGGTAAGTCCACAAAGAGTGCCAGATACATTCTGAGTGAATCCAGAAAAGATCTCTGTATATTGTTCTAGAACTCAAAGAAGTATCTCCTCAAGTAGATCCTAGGGGAAATGTGCTATGCAATACAAAAATAGATCACGAAACAATTCATTTTGTTACATACACACATGTATTTTTATGGGTAGGCCACATTTTTTAAAAGTCTAGAAAGACATACAACAAAATGTTAATAGTACTATCTCTGAAAGCTGCTTTTTCCTTCTGACAAAATGCTGGAAGATACATAAAAGAAATCAATAATGATAAACATGCAAGAAAGGGGAAAGGGGACTATACTATCTCAAGTCCCATTGCCACCGATTGATCACCAAACACCTGAAAAGCAACTAACTCAAACTGAAATATGCTATAAGTGTAAAATGCACACTGAATTTCAAAGAGATAGTACAAAAAAAAAAAAGAGTAAGACATATCGAGAACTTTTTTCATTAATAACATTTTATTTAATGATTAAATGTGGAAATGATTTTTTGATATATTAGGTTAAATAAAACACATTAATTTTACCTGTTTCTTTTTACTTTTTAAAGACATTAAAAAAACTAGAAAATCTTGAATTACATATGTGGTTCATATAAAATTTCTCCTAGACACCAGATTTCTAGTGGAACACTGGACTCAAATCTTAACATAGGCTTTGGCCCCATATTTTCAGGGTAACAAATAAGCTAAACTTAAAATCAATACAAAACAAAAGGAGGATATAGATGGCTCTTTATCCAGCTAAAGAATTGTATTTGTCACTAGCAGGTGGTTATCTGATTAAATTGTGGCCCATGAGATGTAATTGAAAGTATCATGTGGGATTTCCAGGAAGGTTCCTTAATTAGGAGGTGGCTCACAAACCTCTCTCTTGTACTCTCTTCTAATCCTTTTGTCTGGACTATGAATACAGTAGCTAGTGGTGGTGTAGCCATCCTGGACAATGAATGTGAAGGTCACAACTTTGACATGGCAGAATGGTGAGCTAGAAAATTCCTGGCTTACCTCCATATTTCTTCTACTTGAGAAAGAAATAACGTCCTATCTTGTTTATGCTAGTGTTATTTGGGGATTTCCCACTATACATAGTGATTGGAAACTGACCTTTGAGTTATTCTGGAAGGACTCTATCAGCAAAGACAGCTTCTTCTGCAACTCCTGCAAGTCCTTTGTGGTACTCGGGGGCTCCTCTTTTGCCATCCTGCAACTCACTTCAGTCTCTTTGGGAAGTAATTCTCCTACCAATAAGTTCTCCAGTGTAGCATGCAGTCCAATTTCTCATGTCTCCCTGTTGCTTGCTGTCACTGGGGGAAACAAAAAGTAGTATCCCTTCAGTTGGTTCAACAAGAGCTTCTATTATACATTAATGGTGGGCATGCAGATTGAAGATACCTTGGCATTATTTATCAAAACTTCAAATTGCACACACTTCAATGCAGCAAAGTTATTTTCCAGGAACCCAAAGAATTAAACAAGTCTCAAAATAGACCAAAAGGGTGTGCAGTTCCTATTGATAATACAGGGTGGCTATAAAGTTCATGTACAATTTAAATAGTTACAAACTTTATGGCCACCCTGTCTATAATTACTAGCAAAACAATAGAAAGAAATTAACTGTACATTAGAAGAAAATTGGTTAAATAATGATAAATTCACAGCTATTTTTTTTTGAGATGGACCCTCAAGCTATCCCCCTGGGTAGAGCACCATGGCATCACAGCTCACAGCAACCTCCAACTCCTGGGCTCAAGCCAGTCTCCTGCCTCCGCCTCCCAAGTAGCTGGGACCACAGGTGCCTGCCACAACGCCTGGCCAGTTTTTGGTTGCAGCCATCATTGTTGTTTGGCGGGCCGGGCTGGGGATTCGAACCTGCCGCCTTAGGTGTACATGGCTGGCGCCCCAGCCAATTGAGCCACAGGTGCCGAGCCAACAAATTCACAGCTATTAAAGTGATGTGTGGAGGCTTATTTAGCGACATGAAAAGATGTCCATGATTTTTTTAAAAAAGATTACAAAATATTTGTTTTACATACATGTATTTTACATGTACTGCATAGCAAAATATCTGTAACAACATACAACAAAATGTTAACAGTATTATCTGAGACTTTATGTTCATTTTTTACCCTTATAAACAGGCATTGAACTGTTCTAAAAAGAACATACAGAAAGCAAGAAAGCTGAATATACTGCTTCAAGTCTCATTGCCCCTTTTCTCCCCTATGAAGCCTTTCTCCTATAACTGTGACGCTGGCCAATTTTATCTTCTTTACTACTAATGGACAGGTTGACTCCCAATTACATTATACCGTAAATCATCTCTCTATTTACTTGTGGGTCAATCTCTTCCTCCTGACAAAAGGTGCCACCTCAGGGTCAGATCTTGCCACAATAATTATACTGTGTCTAAACAGCTTGGAATTTCCAGGACTGTCTCAATCTCATACAATTTTTATTTATTTTTTTTAAAAGGCAATTTGCTAAATTAGATGTTTTTTAACCCTTGTTGAGTTTTCAAATAAAAAAACCCACACCTTTCTTTTTCTTTTCTTTTTTTTTTTTTTTTTTTTTGAGACAGAGTCTCACTATGTCACCCTAGGTAGAGTGCTGTAGCATCACAGCTCACAACAACTTCAAACTCTTGGGCTTAAGCGATTCTCTTTCTTGCGCCTCCCAAGGTAGCTGTGACTACAGGCTGCCAGAACGCCGGGCTATTTTTTTTTTTTCAGTTGTCATTTCTGTTTAGCAGGCCTAGGGCGGTCTTGAACCCTCCAGCTTCGATGTATGTGGCCGGCGCCCTACGCTGAGCTATGGGCCCCAAAACCCATACTTTTCTCATTTCGTATTTCCCAGAACTGCCAGGTGGGACACAGAGATATCTTTTCCATTTCTTCCTTACAATTAACCTACAAATGCTTAAAACTGAGAGATCCTCACATCTATTTACCATATTGAATATTCCACAAGCTAAATATGAGAGTTGGGGGGATGTGAGCGGGGACAATTTATCTACTGAGATCTACAGTCTAGCATGCAAAACGAAAAAACATTTTAATCGCCCCAGCTAGAGGTCCTCAGCTACTTCCTTTTTGTAAAACAGGAAGCCCACTCCGCATTCTCTTTAAGCTGCAGGGCACACAGGCATTGAACTGTTCACCCAGCGCTAATCTCTGGTCAACAGAGGGCAGAAACAAGCCCAGTTTCCCACACAGCTCTCCTTTGGTCGGAGAAACTCAGTGCCACCCAGACCTGTTTGGGGAGTCTGACCCAGGCGAGCGTGGGAGAGCGCCACCGGCCACAGCCGTCAAATGAGTCTACCTTTGGCTGCCAATTTTCAAGGTTCCCTATTCAGTCACTCACACCTCGGAGGAGACTCCCAGGCACAGAGCAGTCTCCCAAGGAAAGAAGCGCAGACCCACGCAGCCTAGAGGTGCCCCGCCTTCTCCGCTCCGGGGGGGTTGAGCCAAGCCAACTCCAGCCAACCTCTCCCTCCTTTCCAAGGCTCCAAATAAATCTCCCGGCTTACTCACCCCCGCGTGTCCTGGGGCAAACGGCTACCACGAACATTCGGGACGGGAGGGGTGGGGGGAGGGCGGAGGAGTCGCATCTCCGGTTGGGGGAAGAGAGTAGCAGAACCTACTTCATCCGCCTCCTCCCCATCTACGCCCACTTTTTCAGTCTTCAGCCCCCTTAGCCGGGGGATCCAAGGGGAGGAGGGCAAGTGTGTAAAGCAGGTGGCGAGAGGGCTCCGCGCCGGAGAGGGGACAGAGGCTGAGAAATGGGAACTTCATGGGGAGCCGAATCCCTTGTCATTAATTTGGAGCGAAGAATCGCCCTTAGTTCTTACAGCTCTTCTCTCTGCAGAGATGGGAGGGGGACCTCGGCAGAGAAGGACTGGCTGAAGAGGGCACCCATTTTTCAATAATCCTAGGGAGGTGTTTTGACACAATGTTTTCCCAGCCAGGTTTCCTAAGAACTGGGCTGGGGCTGGCTACCCTTTCACCAAATCTAGTGTGTGTTGGGGGGAATAAGTGTGCGTTTGGGGATGGAGATAAATCTTGCTTCCTCGTCCGCGCTCAACCGTGTCCCAGTGACTCAGAGGGATGAGCACCCCCACCATTACTAACCCAGGGGCGTAAGGCTGTAGGAGCGAACCCCCGATTGCGCTCTCAAGCCCCAGCCCTCCTTCCCTTCCCCCACCCGGCGAAGCAGGCCGAGCTAGCCCAGGAACCCCGACCCCCAGCCAGAGCTCTCACCTGGTAGTAGCAGCCTCGCGGCCCCCACCGCGTCTGGAGGCGGAGCGAAGGGGGCAGGAGGCGGAGCAAGACGAGGAAGAAAGGCTGGTCCCGGGCGGGAGCGGGAGAAGCTTCCTCCACCCACAGCCCCGCGCCCGCCCCGGTAGGCTCCGCCCCCACCACGGCCCCGCTCCCTCCCGTCCTATGGCTACTCTCGGCTCCGCCCAGTCTCTCTCTACCCGCTGCCCAAAGGATTGGGCGGAGGCACGCCAAGCCTCACCTCCACAGCCATTGCAAAGCGCTGACGCTTCCACAGACTTTTGGCGCCACCGGGACAAGCCCCCAGGGGTTTACGCTGAGAGCACACAGGCCACCTCGGAGGTAGCTGGACTGACGGCTGAGAATGAGTTTTTGAAAGGTCTTAGGGTTTCCCCTCGTGAATACCTCAAACCAGCTCCTCCAGAAGCATCTCTGGAGCTCGCGACACTCAAATGATGAGGTTCCTCCCTGACTGGAAGTTTTTAACCATTACTCCCCAAATGCAGGTGTCACAAACCAGTGAGATCCTTAGAGATGGATTAGATTAGTATCTCTATTGTATGTGAGCAAGAGAGACCAGATAAACCCCAGTCCCTCAGTTTGCTAGGAACCAAGTCAGAGCAGGAACCTATGTTTCTTGGCCCCAAATCCAGCACGTAAGCAAGACTTCAAAGTATCAGTTCTGTTGAGATATAGGACAGGAAAACTCTATTTCTGGCTTGTCCTGTACGTTGTAAGATGTTTAGCAGCATCCTGACTTCTACCCATTAGATGCTAGTAACAAGCATCCATTCCACCCCAGTTATGACAACCAAAAATGTCTCAAAACATTGCCAAATATCCCCTGGCAGGTGCAATCATCTCCCAATGAAAATCACTGCCACAGAACTTACTGGTGAAGAACATGGGCTGGTGTCAGACAGTCCTGGGTCCCAGCTCTAACTCTTAACTGTGATGGAATAACGGCCCAGGTGTCCTCAAACTATGGCATGCAGGCCACATGCAGCCCGCCTAGGACATTTATCTGGCCAGCCAGGTGTTTTTGCCGTGGCTGCCTGTCCTGCTTAGCAGCCAATTCATCCCGGGGCCCTCAGTCCGGCCCTCCAGTGGTCTGAGGAACAGTGAACTGGCTCCCTGTTTAAAATGTTTAAGGACCCCTGGAATAACCTCTCTGAGCATAGCTTCATACATAAAATAGGGAGAGAGCTAGGACCATGCATTGGTCTGCTGCTGCACACTTCTCAGGCCCTTTCCAGCCAGGGACCTGTATTGCCTACTTCTCTACACCTGTGGATTTAGCAAGCTGGAGAATAACTCTTTAGATATAGAGAGAAGCCCTTACAGGGTTGTAGTGACGATTGGTGCAATTATGGCAGGAAAAGAAGCTATGGGACAGATAGTAGGAACTCAGAAATATTTGATGGTATTATTACTTCTACCTCCTAATATTTCTGGAAATAATCAGTCTGGAAATAGATAAGCTCGGAGGTGATGGGTGCAATAAACAAAAAGATCGTGTTCTAACTCCTCCACAACAGAAAAGTGGAGCTAATGGGAGGGATCATACAACACGGACAGAGAGCTGTTCCTAAATTCTTAACTATAGGTGACTTTGACTAGCTTCGTGCACTTTGCACAGCTGCAATAGATAGGTGCCTCGCCCAGGAAGATGTGGGGTACACTGCAACTATCAGATTTTGCCTTGGAAAGTTGATGGGGGATTTTTGTTTAAGGGTGCCATCTAGGGGTGCCTCTGTGAATCTTCTCATTTCTCCTACCTCTGCCATTTTTGTGGGCCCAACCAGGTTTTGCTTGTCTTGTGTGTTGTACTCCCTCCACCCCATCATGTATTCCCCCATGGCTGGGATCCTAGCATCTCTCCATAGCAGCAGGACTTGGCATTCAATGAACATTCAATAGATTGATAAAATAAATCCACATGCAGCCTCTCCTATGCCTTTCTGTAATTATTTGCTGCCATGAGCTGAATGTTTGTGTTCCCCCAAATTAATATGTTGAAATCCTAAACCCCAATGTGATAAGATTAGGAGGCAATACTTTAGGAAGTTATTAGGTCACGAAGATGAAGGTTTCATGAATGGGATTAGTGCCCATATGAAAGGGACTCCACAGAGTTCTGTTGCTCTCTTTCTACCAGGTGAGAACACAATAAGAAGCTCTCTGTCTGCAACCTGGAAGAGGGCCGTAGTTGGAACCCAACCATGCTGACTCCTTGATCTCAAACTTCCAGCCTCCAGAATGGTAAGAAATAAATGTCTGGGCTCGGTGCCTGTGGCTCAATCGGCTAAGGCGCCAGCCACGTACACCTAAGGTGGCGGGTTCGAATCCCCAGCCTGGGCCCACCAAACAACAATGATGGCTGCAACCAAAAAATGGCCGGGCATTGTGGCGGGTGCCTGT
>CAUYQV010092088.1:0-40694 GCA_963574575.1 Galagoides demidoff
ACACCCAGGAATCCCTGTGCTCCCAGGCATGAAGGTTCTGGGCCAGCTGCCCATGGAGAAGGTGGGACTGGAAACTTGTCCCCTGCAGGCACTGTGGGCAGGGTGTCTAATCCACCTGGGTGAAAGTAAATGCAGGGCGGCACCTGTGGCTCAATGAGTAGGGCGCCGGCCCCATATACCCAGGGTGGTGGGTTTAAACCCGGCCCCAGCCAAATTGCAACCAAAAAATAGCCAGGCATTGTGGCAGGTGCCTGTTGTCCCAGCTACTCGGGAGGCTGAGGCAAGAGAATCACCTAAGCCCAGGACTTGGAGGTTGCTGTGAGCTGTGACACCACGGCACTCTACCGAGGGTGATAGAGTGCGACTCTGTCTCTAAAAAAAAAAAAGAAAGAAAGTAAGTGCAAACTTTATATAAAAGAAAGGCATTGATCAGGCTAGAAATTTTCCACCCTATAGAATTAGCTGTGTTTGGAGAAATTTTATTGTACTTGCCTACTGAATTTCAGGGTGGAGGGGATAAGGTTTTGGGGAAATGTGGGCCCTGACGGCAGTTATTTCACCCTCTCATCTACATGTGGGTCTGAGTCGCGTGTGCAGCCCTGACTAGTCACATAGTTGTGCCTCATCTTCATGGCGATTTCAGCCCTGCTGTGTATGCCCCAAACCCCAAGATGTGATACTGGAGGGATTCCAGGGCAGGATGGGGGTAAGCACCCCACTTTCATCTTCTTTTGCTTTAAAGTCAATAAAGAAGTAAGATCTTGATTTATTTAAATGTGAAGATTTAAATGTATCTTGGGATTGTCTCTGTTTAAATCTCCACTCTGTCACTTGCTAGCTGTGTGGGTCAATATTTAACCTTTCTGAAACCTATTTTTCTTATCTATAAAATGGGAAAGTAGTATCCCCAAGTAGTGGCTATGTACATTTGCTTGGTACATAGAAAATACTTGGTGGATAATTTCATTAAATGTAATTTTTGAAAAAAATACGTTATTTAAATAAAATTTTTGAAGATGTAGTTTGCTTAAAAGATGATTTTTAAAAAAGAGCTACAATAGTATCATCTTAATGATGTCCTTGGACCTTTAGTTTGTATATAGAGGCTCAAAAAAAGGTGGGGAAATCATATTATAGAGAGATTGATACACACATGTGTAAAATATTTTTGTACATATACTTGTTATCTATTAAAATGTTGAGGTATGTACGCTGAGTAGATTTGTGGAATATGGTTACTGAATTCAAAATTAAAATGGAAAATACGAAAGAGACAAACACAACCAGTTTAGTTGGTGGTATCGGGTCATTGTGCCATATTCTCCACAATATTCTCAAATAATATCATTTTTCTCCAAAATATTGAACTGTTGGCATGAGCCAGATCAAGGTCATAGACACACAAAAGCAGATGGAAACAGTCATGGGTTGAAGGAGGCCAAGGAGGGAACCAAATGCAGTGGGTCCCGGGTGGACCCACCGGATAGGAGGACAGCAGTGGGGATCCAGAGGAACTAACTCAGGCCTCACATGGGCTAGGAGAACTGTCTTAATTTCTTGGTCTCCGTAATTATACTAGGATATGTAAGAACATTAGAGAAAGGCTACTTTAGTTTTGCAAATTTTATGCAAAATAAATTCAAAGTAAACAGTTAAAAATAACAAGAAGAAGAATGATGCCCACTTTTTAAATTTTTAAGCAGGTGAGAGAAGCATTGATTTCCAGGAGTCACTTACTCATTGGGGGCCTCTGTAATCCTTCCTCATTAGAAATTAAGTGTACAGCAAGTCAATTACCAATTAAGCGACATGTTGGGTAAACACTGGAGGCATCTTGACCCTTCCAGGTTCTTTGAAGCTCACTCAGCTTCATCACTTTCTCTGAAGTTTTTGTTTTGGTTTCAGCAAATCACTGACTGGATTGATTTAATAGTGAAATTCTGCCAGATTAATGGGAAACAAATTAAGTGCAGTCACAGAACCTTATTGGTCTCCTTGACTTGGAATCCTGCGTAGTCCAGGAAGGCAAAGGGGCAGAGTTATGCCCGTTTGTGAAAAACAGAATGTAGGCCTCATAAAAATCATAAAGTCACAGACTTCCCCCTGAAAAGAATAAGGCAGGTGGAAGCCAAATCAGCCAGGAAGCCTCCCTGCATCCATCACCACTGGAGTCTTCCAGGGAGGACATCACACCACCTGTTGGCTTCCCTGGTTCAGTCCTGCTGCGTGCGCCCTGCACCGATGGTGTGCTCCCCTCTAAGCATGATGTTAACTTAACCGGCATTAATTGGGCAGTGGGGAATTTCCACACGGAGGCATGTAGCTGTGCAAGGGGTGCAGATTCGTGCTAACATGAGGACAGGGAAGGTTTCATGGGGATAATCCTGAAAGGCAGTGGGTGGCAGGGCCCAAGCTGAGGGGAACCAGGAGGGAGCGAGAGACAGCTGGGCCAGGCTGTGAAAGTGCTCAGGCATGCTGAGGCTCTGGGGCCCGTCCTGACAGACCAAGTCATGCCTGTAAGGACATCCACGCATGGAAGTGGGCTCGAGGACCCGTTCTAAATGCATTTGTTGTCTTTCTTTCCTTTCTTACCCTATGCTTCACTCTGTCCATGTCTCAGAGGGAGACGGGCAAGTGATCCTGGTCATATAAGGGCATATTTTAAAGACAATAAATGCTCCCTCCATTTTTTTTTTCCTGCCAAGACCATATAACCCTGATCCCTTTAACCATCACATCTTAATTTAGAAACCATACTAGGTTAATGCTGAAATCAAATCGATTTTCTCTCTTCTTGATATTTTTAGAATTATTAGTTATAAGAGACACCATCAAATCGCTTCAGGAAAAAATGAGATAATCAGCTGGTTTTACTGCTATACACTTTCTTTCTAATTGTGAGAAAATTCATAATTGCTCATTCTGCATTGAATACTATAAACGGCGACTCTGATAAAGTGCATTGTTAGGAAACCAACCTGTACTTAATCAGAATCTGATTAGTAACAACAACAAAAAAATCAGCACACTTTGACGGACGCAGAGTTGGTGAGGTTTGCATCACTCTGGGCTTAATGTACAGATAATTCTGGCACATGACATCACTGGCTGCATTTAGACTGCCTCAATTGTAGCCATGGCAACGCTGACATAAAACATAGCCGAGAGGTAATTTCACTCCAAATTAAATGAAAATAAGGCTAATCCTATTATTGCTTTTAACAATTTTCCAAGTAGCTGCTTCTTAGAGTGCCCTTGCTCATATGTTCTGTTCTTAAAAATAGATTATTGGAAAATTATATGTGTGTGCTGTACCGTCCAGTCACAGCTACTGACACTGTCCCCATCTCTGCAGTGTGACTTTGTGCTTGAGAAGAGGTTACATCTACCCACCGTGCTTCTTAGCATGTTCTGTGCAATTAAAAAATGAATAAATCTTTTAAATACTGATGTGGACCATTCACCATGTCAGAGAATGCCACTCTCACATGTGGTAAAATAATTATCTTCTTGAGTTAGACCACATCACGCACTGTGTAGGTCTTAAAGGGGTGTGCTTCGTAGGGTTCCGATTTGTATTGAAATGCGCTCATGTCGATTTCCATGGTTATTTAGGAGAGCCCCCTTTTCCTTTCCAGCCATCACTGCAGAATATGTGAAAGCTGAGAGATCCTTTTAGAAGTCTTAGTCTGGCCCTGACAAGGTATTTCTTTCGGCTATTATGATAAACACTAAATGTCGCATACACAAAAGTGCCATCTCCTCCAACACGGTTGACCCAGCACGCAGGCTAAACGGCTTTTCAATTCCACATGTCCCCTGTGGAAGTCACCTGTTCACAGGGTTATCATCAAACTGCAGTCCTGACAGGGTGTTAACACTCGGCCTGGACTGGGCTGCTGGGAACAGGAGGAAGTGTGCAGGGTAGAGCCGATGGCTGTGGCCTCATGCCCCAGGTTTCTGCCAAGTGCCCCGTCAGGTTTGCATTTCCTTCCAGTGTGGGGCTCTGTTTCTTATCTGCAGTAACAGAGGGAGTAATAGTGGACAGTACCAATAATGGCCCCTCAGGGCTTCTGCACCCAGCAGACAGGTCACTGTGAATCATCCTGAGGTTACAAGTACGGATCCAACTCCACACCCATCTGATGGCTATTTAAAGAGAACAGGTTAGACCATCTGACAACAGAGTTTATTAGACAAGAAGGATCAGAGGGCCAAAGGCCCCACTGAGAACTTTCCTACCAGCTTCCTTTGAAAATGCCTAGAGAGATTCCAGAGGGCTGGGAAAAGTCTTCCTGCCTGAACTCAGCCGCCAAGAAAATAGGGGCAGTCTCGGGCTGGCCATGTCATCGGTGACAAATGACAACCCACTGTCACTGGGGAGCCCTGCCCCGCCCAATCAGCGTTTCAGAGAGAACACACTTTTTAGCACACTCCTGATATCATCTTTACTTTTTTTTTGTACTACAGTTCAAGCAGTTGGGGAATATTTATTAGTCAGAGGAAGGTAGAGACAGAGATTCAGCTAAGAAGAGACGAGGATACACGGTAACTCAGCAGGGATGAGACAAGAAGAAACGGACAAAACTACGTCAAACATCCTCCAAGCCCTGATTGCATCTTCAATGGAAACAAATGGAATGAGTGAGCTGGAGGCTGCTGGGCGGTAAGTCTCACTGTGCGTCTCAGCCCTTCTGGTCCAGCAGAGGGTCACATTGCATTGGGGGCGTCTCTGTCTAGTAGCTGTTTTCATTTAAGTCATCTGCAGCCTGAAGTTCCTTCCTCACACAGACTAAGCTTGCCTGGCAATACCTGTCACTATTCACAGACCCTAAATCCCTGGCAAACATGCCTCCCTAATTCTACATCTCCCTGGTCTGCTGTCTCACCGAGAAGGTGTCAGCGTCCAGCATCTCCACACTCTCGTGAGGAAAGCCTTTGACATTAACCATATGATTTCTGAAACTCGGTCGTCATACATTGTGCACTTCAAAGATTTTTTGAAAACCGTGATAATATAATTTCAAAACAATGAAGGTCTACCTTAGTTTAATACATAAATTCTCAAATTCACTTATAGGTCAAGATCTGAAATACATAAACAGTTTTAAAGAGGTAAGAAAATAATGAAAGAAAGACACAAAAAACGTTTTATAACACAAAAAATTACTTAATCAGAGATAGAATTTAAGCCTTTAAAACTCTACACTTTTAATTCCTCTTTTAAACCGCACTCTCAGATGCAGCCAAAGCAGCTCTCGCGAGCAACACCACCAAACCTGTCCCAGACTAAACGCTGTTTTCTCCTGGCTCTTCCAGGGCACACAGCAAGGAACCGACTGGTCCTCAGAAAACCTGTCCCAGACTAGACCAGTGGTTCTAAACCTTCCTAATGTAGCACCCCTTTCATACGGTTCCTGTGGGTCACACCCCACAGGTTGAGAACCGCTGGGCTAGACGCTGTTCTCTCCCTGTTCTCTCCCAGGGCACACAGCAGAGGACGACTGCTCCTCACCCAACCTGTCCCTGACTAGACCCCGATCTCTCCTGTCTCTTCCCGGGCACACACAGGAGGACCAACGATCCCTCCATTGATTTTGCACATATATTAAATTAGGGTTGACATTGACTTGCTTTGTCTTTGATGCTCTGTAGCCACATCTCCAGAGGTGGTTACATGATTTGGTGAACGATCTTCACAGAGGAGAAGCAATGCATAGTGATAAACATGCGGCAGTTTGTTGATGCTCGGTAATGGAATTAAAGGAAATTCAGCCTAAATGCACCTGTTTACAGTAAGTTAAAAACAACCACAACCCCAAGCTCACCTGTCTCACTTAGTTGCCATCACCTGTGCTGCCTTAGAAAACTGCAAAGTAAGGACATGGCAAGTTCAAAGTGCACAAACACCCCTCCATCCCTAGAAACTCCATAACTAGTCACATGGTAAAGATAACTTTTTAGTAGCCGAAATAGCAGGGCAACAAAAGGAACACTCCTGCTGCCAATGGGCATCGGATGAGAGAAGCTTAGCGAGCCCGCTGGGCCAGCTGGTCAGTACCAGTGCACCTCCACCCGCGGTGCCTTCCCAGCCCCCAGCACTCACCATATGGACGGGGCTTCTGTCCCGCTGATCTCTAAGAAGTCGTACCCTTCTTCCAGCTGGAAGTCAGTGAAGACCAACGCGATGGTGTCCCCCGGCTCCGCGAGGATGGTCCAGGTACAGTCAGCGTTGTTTTCATACTCGGAGGGGAAGTGGGGGCTGGAGATGGAGCTACTGGTTCCCCGCAAGGTTCCTCCACAGGCCCCTTCAGCTGGGGGGACAGAAGCAGAGGAGGCATCACTTCTCAGCATGGTATACAAGGTGGCGTTCAAAGTGCCACTCTCAATTACTGCCTGGCATTTTCTGAATCTAAAACTGAGACCCTCAATCTAGAAATGGATCTCTATTGATATGTTAATTTAATTCTCACAAAAGTCTAAAAATTCCATCAGAGTTTTAATGGGATGACCACTCCAGGGAAAAGTAACGTTGTAGCTTCTCAAAAATGTTTCCTGTGCATCATATTGGGGCTGGTAAAAAAAGAAAAGAAGAAACTATGAAGTGTGCAGTCCTTAAATACCTGGCATTCCTAGTCTGTCTAGCAAGATTTCCAGACATTTTACTCTGAGTCTTGGAAGATGAAGCTATGTAGATAACATGGTTAGACTTGCAAACGCGGACATCTATCATTAATCCATTGAAATCTGTCTTTGAAAAACTTGTGCTCTTAAAAGTAGTTGCCCTAATCATGTGTTGAAAAGAAGTTAGACTGTTAATTTTTTTATTATTTGAGACAGAGTCTCACTATGTTACACTGGGTAGAGTGCTGTGGCATTGCAGCTCACAGCAACCTTAGACTCTTGGGCTTAAGCGATTCTCTTGCCCCTTCCTCCCAAGTAGCTGGGACTACAGGCACCCACCACAACTCCTGCTTATTTTTTTGTTGCAGTTGTCATTCTTGTTTGGCAGACCTGGGCCAGGTTCGAACCTACCAGCCCCCGTGTATGTGGCTGGTGGCCTATGTCAAGCCTAGATTATTAATTTGGATTTTGAATTTTAGATAATCTCTTGGTAAATTCATGACTAAAGCCATAACAGAGACACATTGGGTCATAAACAGTTTCTGAGTATAAAATATCTGTATATAGTATCTTAGAAAACTGAGAAGTGAAAGTCTAAAGTTAAAATATATTTAAAACATAAATTAACATGGTCAAACATATTGGTGTAAAGACAAATAGATCTTGTAAAGTTTGTCGTAGAGTAAGGCAAATATTCATTGTTAAATTTAATCCTTATACATTATAAAATGTTGTGTGCATAGTAAACTGTATATAGGAGTTTAAATAACATGCCCACAGCTATCCTTCCCTCCTTTGTCCCCTTCCTCTCTCTTTTTACTGTTTTTCTTTCATCAGATAATTCCTACCTGTATTAAAGAATCTATCTTTAATAATTGGTTTTTAATACTGCAGTTTGCCTTGAGCAGAGGTGGGTGACCTGCTCCCAGTGTCTGTGGGTGCAAAGATCAACCCGCTCCAACCTCTTCCCACCACTCTCAGGGCAGGGTGGGAGGAAGTGACAGCTTTCCATTAACTCCAGGCGAGGTGCAAGTTCCAATATGTTTTTCCATATTTGAGGAATGTTCTTTTTGGCAGAATCTGAGCTATCTGATAACAACTTTGAAATTGCCCTCACCAGGTCTGAGACAATCACCAACCTGCGGTGTCTGGGGAGCTTGCACCGAATGGTGGCTGCAGGCTCCAGAACATGGGCATGTGTTAGCTGGCTTAGGAGCGTGTCGCTCTGTTGACAGCTGCTGGAACTGTGCGGGCGCCGGCCAGCGGGCATCAGCCCCGACCAGAGGACCTCAGCTCTCAACCGCGCATTTCTTCTCTGCTCAACAACTACAACTATTCTTTTCTCTTCTCTAGTTTAGCTGGATGGGTATAATTGTGACTTCTCCATCTAGTGTTTGGATCCTCAGAGTCCAAGATCTCAAGACTTAGTGTCTATATTTTCCTAGGGCAGTATTTGGGTGAATGAGCAGATGAAGAGGCCCACATATGCCTCCTGTGGCCAGAGGGAGACAGCTGTGCTCACGGGTTCCAGAGGAGACGCAGCAGCAAAAAGGAAGGTCTCTACTCTGTTGGGAAGATCCAGAGGAGACGCAGCAGCGCCCCCTAAAGGAAGGTCTCTACTCTGTCAGGAAGATCCAGAGGAGACGCAGCAGTGCTCCCTAAACCAAGGTCTCAACTCTGGCAGGAAGTCCAGAGGAGACGAAGTAATGCCCCCTAAACGAAGGTGTCTACTCTGTCAGGAAGTTCCGGGGGAGATGCAGCAGCGCCCCCTAAAGGAAGGTCTCTACTCTGCAGGAAAGGAACAGATAACAGAAACAAGACAAAAAGCATAGCAAATAAACACCATGAGGCAGAAAAATCAGAAGAAGTTGACAATGTCTGGGCGGGGGGTGGGGGGACATTTCTCCTGAACATGCAATCACTATTATGTTTTCTGTGGTAGGCACTTTAATGCGCAGAGAATATTTAAAAATGAGTTATAGTCAGAGTCATGCCAGGCTAAATATAGGCAAGATGTATTAGAATTCTTTATGCAGCACTTCACATAAAGTAGTGCTGAATACTATCAAGATAACCTGACTGATAATTTCTTTCAGTACTAAGGATAGAAGACAAGCAAACAAAAGTACTTCATGCCACTCATTGGATAAAAAACTTAAATTACAAATATTGCCTTTAATACAGAGTGAGGTGAAGAAAAGTGGGGGTTTGAAAGTAGCTGCAATAGTGGTACAAATATTTCTGTGACAGAAATTTTTAGCTCTTAATTTCTTTCCTGTTTTTAACGATACTTTACTTTCTAAACTCTAAGAGTTTACACCTCTGCACACTTGCATTTGAGGAAGGGCAACATAACTACTGTACTTGAACAAAATGTTTTTTGAAATAAATTAGTTTTATTTTTAGATATATGTAGATTTATATGTTGGACAATTTTATAAATAATCAACAGAGGAAACAGTTTTCTAAACATGTTTTACCCAGGAAAAAAATAATTGTTTGATTTTTTTACATAAAATTTATTTTTGAACCGATCTTCTAGTTTGGTTGGTATGATATTAAATTGTTTTTCTCTGACATATTCCTAAGTGATGAAGACTTTGCTGAGTAGAAATGGAAACTTTTATCCTCATAGTTAGAGAGTTACAAGGGCCCAAATTTAGCACAGAAAAATGCTCATGACAACTGATGAGAGAAGAGGCATCATTTTAAAAAGCATATTGGAATAACTGAGTAGAAACTTGGAAAATATTGATTTAGAAAGAGCTCATAGAAGATACAAAATGAAGTATGAAGTGATATGAAACAGTACAGTATGATACAATGTATTACCTAAAATAATGTGTTATTTCAACTAAACAGAAAAGAATATTATTAAAGCAAAAGTAAGTACTTACTTTTTAAGTAAGCCAATCTACCTAAATATATATTGGTTTCAAATTAGTATTGAGAACATTGGATTCTTGCTTTTCTATTTTTGTGATAGTAAAAGAATGTGCTCCATACAGGTAAATACAAAAGCTATAAAGTATCTCCGTTTTTATGGCAGAATAGTATTCCATGGCATATATATGTGGCACAGTTTACTAATCCATTCACGTGTTGATGGGCACTTGGGTTGATTCCCAAGTCTTGGTGATTGTGAATTGAGCTACAATAAAAATTCTAGTGTGAATGTCCTTATGATAAAATTTTTTTTTCTTCTTCATAGATACCTAGGAGTGGGATCACAGTATCAAATGGAAGGTTTACTTTTAGTTATTTGAAGGTTCTTCAAATTTCTTTCCATAGGGGTTATATTAGTTTGAAGTCCCACCAGCAGTGTAAAAGGGTTCCCTCTCTCCACATCCACACCAGCATCTGCAGCTTTGGGATTATGTGATGTGGCCTATTCTCACAAAGATAAGGTTTTTAATAAAAAGTGCATTTGAATCTACTGATTTCTATAAAGGGGAAATATTTCCAAATTGAAGCAGACATCAGAGTACACTTATTTCTATTTTCCATCACATAATTTCAAACTTTTAAAAGTTCTATTCTCAACTCTGAAATTGTTGTATTCCTTGCTTGGATATAAATGTTGCTAGGAACACATTTTATGGACATAACATCGAAACACAGAATAAAACATTATTTAGAGACAAACTCTGCCATGTTTATCATAAAGAAAAATTGAAACCACCTACATATGCAATGACAGGTAAGTCATTAAATAAAGTCTGATGCAGCGACATCCTGTGCTCATCCAGCATCTTCACACAATATTCATACTAATAATATTGCTTCAGTGAATTCCTAAGCTACAATACTACATTTATAAAATGCAGGGTATAAAATGGAAATGTAAGCTCATCTAAGTTTTTAAAATTGTAAGAACAGATATCCAGAAAATAAATAAGAAATGTAGGACATGTAACGTCATGTTCAGTTTGTAATGCTGGGAGGTCTTGTCCTGATGACGTGTTCACATGGGCATCAGCAAAACTCTGAAGTCACATTGTCAAGGTGATGGACCTTTATGAACTTTTTGGGAAGTTTTTACCTTAACTATATCTCAGTTTGGTCTTCTATAAAATGGAAGTAAAAATGGTAGCCATTCATGGGGAGGGTAATGAATTAATCACTGTAACACACTTAGACCAATGCAGGCAAATATCAATAGCTCCATTAAAAACAGGTGGTATTATTTTCTTTGTGATTGTACACAGTGGTCACTCATTTATAGTTCATTAGGTTATTTTGGAGCATTTTACCATAAGTTTTAAAGACCCTCTGCCCAAGTGTTCTTTCAGGGGAGAGAAGTGGCCACTCCAGGACGGAGGGTCTCCATGCTGGGGGTCAAGATGTGGCCATCCTCACCAGTAGTCCACTTCTTGAGGGACTGGGATGAAAAGGGCCCAGGACATGGCCCCCCTGCCCCATCCTCTTCCTCCTGCTCTCATACACTGGCCACCACTTACTGTACGCCTGAGACACTTAGGATGATTTCCTTGAATATCCTTATCCTGGTTTACAACAGTCACTGCAAGAAGCTCTTGTCTCCTGGGTCACCCTTTCTCACCCTGTTGAAAATAAACACATCTCTTTTTCTGACCCCTTCATCACATTCTTCCCAATTTCTTGAAGTCTCTCCACTATGTTCTCTGAAACTCAAAATTTCCTATACCTCAGTGATTTCTGAGCTGGTTCCCATCCATCTCTCTTTCATGGAAATCTGAGTGTCTTCTGATTTCCTTAAGGACCTCTCTGATAATAATTTGCTCCCATAGCCCATTTTTAAAACCTTTCTTTTGGCTCCACATCAAGCTCTCAGCAACACCGGGTACTTGCCCTTTCCTCATCTCTGGGGCATTTTCACCATCATACTTTCTGAACATTCACAAGAACATACAAAGCTAGTCCAGTGTTGTCCTGCATATCCTCCTCTTATGTTTTGTCTGTCCGTGGTTACATCCTTCACTGTTCTGGGACAGTATCAAGACCAGAGAAATTACACTGGAGAGTAAGTACATTCATCCTTTGGTGCCCATGAAGGGTTAGGTACAGGACACCTATGGATCCAAAATTTTCCATGCTTATATCCCTGATATAAAATGGCATAGTACTTTCACGTAACCTAAGCATATCCTCCCCTACACTTTAAGTCATTTCTAGGTTATTTACAGTGCCTAATACAAGGAAAATGTCATGAAAACAGTTGTTATACTGTATTATTTAGGGAATGACAGTGAGGGAAAAACAAATCAAAACAAAACATCTGTTCAGGGTCATTGCAGACACAGCCATCCTAAGACTAACAACATAGTCTACATCAGCAACAAGAGAACATTCTCTGGATTTTTAAAAGATATTTTCTACACAGAGATGGGTGGTTGAATCTACAGATGCAGAAGAGTGGCCGAGGGGGGCTAGCTGTGTATGATTTTATGCCATTGTATTCACTAGTCTTCATAGACACTACGCTCGTGACTTTCTCTACTCTGATTAGCTGGTTCTCTCTTCCATTCCACCTTCCAATCCTTGACGCAGGGCTCAAAATTCAGTCTCTCCCCCTCTTTGTTTCCAAACTACAGTAATCCCTTCATTGGTCTCATCCCACTTGCGTTCCGTGGATTTAGAGATCATGAAAGAAGAAAGGGAGGGACACAAACACTGAGAAGGCACGGGGGGGATATTAGTTTCTACTGGAAATGAAAAAGCAATTAAAGCAACTTTAGAGCATTATTTTAACGCCACCGAACTCCCAGCAAGTTGAAGTCCACTGTTAATATCAAAACCTATGGTAATTTTGGTAAAACTCCTGTGGCATTAGAAATTCATGAAGTTTGCGATGCATAAATAATGTTCCTAGAGTTTTATCCTTAGGAAATGATTAAACAGAGGAAACAAAAGCAATGCTATATGTACAGAGACACTAATTACAGCATTATGTGTGAAAGTAAACACTGAAAACACTCATTATGTTAATTACAGGGAGAGAGATAGCTAATCATTAGTACAATATTGAGAATCCAATTATGTCAATGAAATTTGAAATATGTGTGATTTAATACTAATCTTATAAAGGAGAATGAAAATGGTATATGCCATGGCGTCAGCCCTGGAAAACATTTTTTAGAGGTTGAGTCGGCTTTGTGATCTCTATCCCCTCTGTTCTAGCTTTTCAAAGACCATGACGTGATCCTAAACAGCAGTTACTTGTACTGAGCACTTTGAGCATCTCAATTAATCTATACCAGTCCTGTGAGATTAAAAGTAGTATCAGTCCAATTTCACAGGCTCAGAACCCAAGGCTTTGCAGGAAAATAGCTTGTCCAAGATGTGTCAGCTTGTAAGTGATGAAGCTGGAACTGGAACAAAAAAATCCTTGCTAGTAAACACTTCGCACGGCCGCCCGTCACCAGGAAGGGGGTTTGCCTGGGCAGGTATTTATTTTGGCTCTAGACAAACTCCTCTTTACAGCCCTATGACCTCATGGAATAAAACAATGAGAAAATACTGCAAAGTTTGACAGAGGTGCTTATGATGATTATTTTTAAAACTTGTTAGAATTGTAGGGAATGGGAATGCGATGGTGAGAACTGAGTGCTTAGCAGAAAGCCTGGAGCACAGGGAAGAAGATTCAAAGCTCATAGACCACATTCACTGCAATTTAAGTTTGATATATTTTTCTCAATGGTTCTCTTTTTGAAATGTTGGTAGGATTTACATTGGACTTGCTTATTCCAATGTATGCAAGAAAAGTGCTTAAAACTACATTGTGTAAAACCACTCAAACTTGATTTAAAGCTAATTTTCTTATGCAAAGACTGTCCCATTCAATCTTACTTTGCCTTGCCTGGTCCTGACACGACACATCATTTAAGATTCACTTTTTACAATGTTACTTCTGTAACATAACTGATAACACACAGCTGTGTTTTAAATACCTCAGAATTTATAGACACCCATAAAAGGCATGACTTGTCTTCCTTCTCCTCCCTCCGGCTACATCTTCCCCGCTCTCTGCTTGCCTCGCAAGCAGCAGAATGTCTGCAATTAAACAGCCTTGACTGACTTTTCATAAAGAATCAGCAAATGTCATACTGCCATTCCCAGCCACGTTACAGAAGATTCCTCCATTAAAGGAAGCCACAGCTTCAGACACCTCTAAATGAAACATGGGCATGCATTATTCAGCATGTTTTATTAAAGCTATCGCTGATACTTCTACTGGTTGTTTCGTGGCATTTTTGCTTGCCAAATATCATTCATTCTTGTAAGAAAACACAACTGCCTACAATAGATAAAATCAGTTTAACTCCAAAACGAAAACAGTAGCTGCCACTCCTATGTTGTCTCAAACTATCACATAATAGTGAAATATGTTTTGACACATTCAGGGGAATGTTTATCTAAAATGTTTGTATTTAGACAAAAGCAAGGGTAGAAATGTATTCAGTAAGCCGCTTCCTTTATGATTCACATGCTAGTACTTTGCTTTGCTTTATAGATCATGCTTTAAAGCAAAACACAAGCAAACAACAATCAAATCTGCCTTCAACTGTCCAAAGACAGTAGCATTCAGAGGTAAATGTGAAAAGCACACAGTCAGAACTGACTGTTCACCACCCAGTTCTATTCTCTGAAGCCTTGGACTTGACATCCCTAACCTCTCAGGGAACTTGATTTTTCATTTGCAGAATCTAAGTACAAATATTGACCTTGAACCGGCCTGAAGCTAAATAGCCCTCTTTGGGTTAAAAGCTCTCTTAAACTAAGTTTATACCTGAAGTTTATCATTTGATATGTATGAGGCCACTGTTAGTCATATCCATCAAAGAACCAAGGCAGGGATTGTAGCCAGGTTTGGATTTTAACCAAAAGACACAATCATGCACACCACAATCCCAAATGTTGAAATCGTGAAAGATCAGATCTAGAAAGTCTAAATTCCTACTGCCTATAATCCTTAATGCCTAAACTCTTGAAAATCATAATCAGAAATCACAGAAGAATTTGAGAAAAAGCAGCACTGTGTGGAAACAGAGTGTAACATTCTAAGGAGAACCACCTCCTACAGAGATCACGTGGTTATTCCTGGTGGCTCAGGAATTCTGTCATGGTTAATGACCAGGGAAGTCACCCAGCTCTGGAGACAGCCCCTGTACAATTGCCCAAAATCTATCCCTGCAAGGTATTTTCTCATAGGCCCAATTTTCTTTCCATTTGGGGGGATTTATTGTTTGTTTTCTTTTTTTTTTTCTTCATCATTTCCAGTTGTCAGAATTGATTTTTACTATTTGCTATGCTATGATGCTATGTATTTCATCTTTACATCATTTCCAATATTTGGGGTATAAAATGTATGGAGACTTTTAGAGAATTCTAAGTACAATATTTTATACATTTTTTTTGCAAACTTGACTCCACAATTCTGTAGTATCAGAATGTTCATTCTGTGTGTGAACGTTGTGGGTGCACCTTCCTCAATAAATAAAGGGATGTCTTCTTTCTATATCTGTGAAAGATAAAATTTCTTGAGATTTGGGGCTTGGGGGAAACAGCATATCCTGTGGTTTCCCACTGTGGTTTTTGATTGATACCAACAATTTGGTAACCTAAGACTTTATTGAATTTATTTGTCAATTATGGGAGGCATTTGCTGGAATCTTTAGGGTTTTCTAGATATAATATTGCATCAGGAGCAAACAGGGATAGTTTTGCCCTGCCGGCTGCCCCTTCTTTCTCTGTCTCGGTTGATTGCTCCGGCTGGGGCTTCCACTGTTATACTGACTAGCAGTAGTAACTCTGGGTACCTCGTCTTGTTCCAGTTCTTCAGGAGATTTCATCAAAAGACTCAAGATGTTCATCACGGTATTTCAGCTGAGCACAGTGATAAAGCACACAGTGATATGTGTCTATATACCTTCCTTTATGGCCAACTACTTCATGAATATTGTCCATCTGCTCATATTTCTTTTACCTGTCCTTAGTAAACTTGAGTATTTATTCCAGCAAAAATCTGCATGTTATTATGGCCTATTTCAGTGTGTAAAGTGGCCTGTGAGGTGTTGCCATTTTCTTTCTCAATTTTCTTCTAAAATGGAAATGAATATCATTTATATATTTTTTAAATTCTTTCATAGAAGTATATTTTTGGGATTTTGATCTTTTAGGACTTCACCACAGGGCTTTTGGGCTTCAGGATTATCACTGGCTCCATTTCAGTCAGTGCTCAGCTTAAACCATTTGCAGCCACGGAGTCAGCTGAGATTTCCTGTTGCTACCCTCATTATTCTCCTTTTCAGGCACAGGATCCCCAGGTTGCCTGCAGGTGTGTTAACAATGGACACCTGTACTGTGCACAGGGACAGAGGGAGGGAGGAAGCAGGATGTCCACCTCTGCAGGTGGAGCCCAGGGAGGGAGGGAGCAGGACATCCATCTCTGCAGGCAGAGCCCAGGGAGAGAGGGAGAGATCAGGATGTCCACCTCTGTAGGTAGAGCCCAGGGAGGGAAGGGGGAGCAGGACGTCCTCCTCTGTAGGTGGAGCCCTGGCATATGCTTCTGTCCTAATGGTGCAGCGTCTCCAGGCACAGCCTTCTCTCTGCCTCTCCTTGAATCCCTACCCAGATGCGTCAGGGTTCAAGCACGCATTTCTCAAAAAGAAAATGTTTCTTTGATTCAATTTCAGAAGTTGTTTGTTTCTCAGTTCTAAGTTAGGGTATTTTAAAGGTACTTAGAGTTTTCATAAATAAGAAGGGAACAGGTAATAAGTTACAGAGGCAACTGTGTTTCCTGGGTAGGTTCCCCCTCCTCCCACATACCCTGTGCGGCAGAATCACTTCATTCCTCTGCACCTACTCCTTCTCTACATAACAGGAATAATGATGATATATAACCTGGAGGGTTACTGTGAAATTAACAACAAGAATATATTAGTGCATATAAGCAGTGTCTGCCATTTGCTTGCTTTGTGTTTAATCCTTATGCTTTTTTCTCAAAATCCGCAATTGTGACTAAACTGTAATTTATATCACTTTAATATAGGTGCTACTCCATTTGCTAGAAATTATCTATATCTGGATTTTTGCTAAGTCTATATGTCAACAGGATGTGTTGTTATTCATATGCATATTTGCATACATTTACATATTGCATATATATTTTTGTCTCAGGATTTCAGTCCAAATAGTGGCATGTAAAATAAAATGACCCATTCCTACACAGACCCACCTTTCATTAGGCACCTAGTTTGCTTTTCACCTGAGTCTCTACATATTCAATTTATTTTTAGCCTTGTAATTTTTTTATCTCAAATAATGTTAATGATTTCTAAAATCTCTTTACTTCAGTGATACCAGTAACTACAATACCTGGTTCACATTGTTTACCATTTGGTGACAGCACTTAGTTCCACTCTCAGGAGGAGGGGCAGCAGGAAGGAAGAGCACAGAGAGGGGAGGAGGGAGGGAAGTGGGGTCTTGGGGTGTGACACACCTTCTGGGGGCAAGACACAATTGTAAAAGGGACTTCACCTAACAAATGCAATCAGTGTAACCTGGTTTCTTGTACCCTCAATGAATCCCCAACAATAAAAAAAAAAAAAAAAAGACGCTTGGGCATTGGCCTGGGCAGCTCCACAAAGCTGCTGACCAAGGTGCTACCCTTGAACTTGACTTACGCTTGCTTGGCTTCTGAGTGTGTGCAAGGCTTTGCAAAGTGCAGCATTTCACCTAAACCTCAAACTGATGCCGAGAATGACATTTCCTTAAAATATTTTCTTTCTCATTGGATCATCCATGCACAGGTGCTACAGGTACATGTCACCACTTTTGGGAATGCCTGAGGTCAGGAGTGTGCATGGTAAAGATGAAGTCTGAAAAGGCCCCTGACTTGCTGACAGTAACAGCCCACACCTCCCCCAGTCTAGACTCACTCCACTTTATGCTTTCCTGACTCTTCGGGTGCCCATGCACAGAGCTCTCCCACCTCCCTGCTCCCTCCCCAGCACATCTCCATCTTTTTTAGTCTTTAGTGATCTTCTTTCATCAGATCCTAATGTCATTTCTTCCAAAACTAAGATGGGCTTTAAATGAGATTTCTTTTGAGAAAACTAATTGGATTAATCAAGAGCTATCTCACTCTTATCTTTTGTCTAAACTGATTTAAAATAGACTCTTCTCTCTGATCCTATTTAGATAAAATTCCGGTCATATTCTGGAATAGATTGGTGGATTTCAGCCCATTTTCTTATCAATCTTTGTTATTAAACTACATCTGTACATTAAACTTTGTATCGTAAGTGGAAATGAAACATCATAGCTCTACACAAACTGACAATGAGTTTAGAGGAAAATAATTAAAATTCCTCCATGTGTTGAATCTAAGCTGTCCGGCACAGTGGCCATGAGCATACGGGGCTGATGAGAATTTGAACTGTAGATATTTCACATTGAAGTGTAGCATTACTGTTTAAAAAATTGGATTTTGAAATTAGTGTTTTAAAGAAACAAAATACATCATGAAACTAAGAGAAATGAAGACTGTTTAGGAATTGGTGTTCAGACTGAGTGGGCTAGTTAGGGAGGTCTCCAAGGCACTCCTTTGGCCTAGAAACCATTGAGGGGGTCAGGAAGAGGCAGATGGAAGATTTGGGGAAAACGGGGTCAGGGGAAGGGACAACATGCCAAGGAAACTTCAGGAATGACAGGAAAATGACCACTTTCCAAATATCAGGTAATTAATGCTGAGTAAAACAGAAGTACGTCCATGACCTTCAGAAAGAAGCTCGGGCTCCATTCATAGCAAGAATTCAAATAGTTAAACAAGGAGAAAATATCAGGATTGTTGTGATAAATGCAAAAGTTTTATTAATCGTCAGAGGAACATAAAGATAATCCAAAATTTCAGGACAAATAATAGACAATTGTGACACAAATGTGCCAGTCCTTCACCTATCTGTTTTTACGTCTTTCTGAGTTCACCAATGGTTCCATTTCCTGGAGGGCTTTATTTGTGGTGAAAAGTGGCCTCATGGCTGAACTCTAACCAAGGGAAGAAATGTTCTGGGAAGAACACCCCTGTGTGGAGGACCTTCCTGTGGCAACCTAGACCCTGTCCTTCCTCGGCCAACCAGATGGAGCAGGTAAGCGACCTTGATCGAGAGCCAGATGCAGAGAACCCAATCTCCAAGTCAACACTGATCTCAAGATCAGAGGCAGTGGCCGGCCTTTTGAATTTTCCATTCTAGAAGAATACCTTTCCCTTTGGGTTTGATACTTTCTTTTCCTCCTGTATCCTGTAGCTCTAAGTAGTTTATAAACTATCCTGGCCCCTGACATTCTGGTTTAATAATTTATGATTTAACAATAAAGCAGAAGACACATAAAGCAAATTAAGAAGGCATTTAAATGATGACCTGAAAGCATCTTTTTTGAAACTACCTTTTTCTTTCTTTGCCTTTTTTGTATTTTTCTTCCTGAGACAGACATCATACCTGTACATAACAAAACAGTGAATCCTTTCAAGGCTAGCAGAGATGATACAATAACATATAATGAATAAGTGAAATTAAGGAAGATAAAGATAGTAAGTTGAAAATATCAAGAATAAGTGAGAAAAAAGTGAAAGAAAAAATTTTTACCTGCAGAAAAAATAAATCTGAGCTCTCGTTCTTGAAGAGAAGTCAAGTTGATACTTTTCTTCTGTTTAAATTAGACCATTTTATGCAAAGCTGACTCATCCCCCATTTTGTTTTATATTATGTTAACTGCATAATGCTATAGTATTTCTTTAAAGAGCAACACATAGCTATATATATGACACACATATCATATGGTATTAGGTGTTATTTTCAGGCAAAATACTGAAAGTCTGAAAATGATGTAAATTTTTATAATACCGGCAAAAGATCATTGTGAAATAATGTGGTATTGTTACTGTTAGCCTCCATGTTAAGACGACTCCTCAAGCAGTTTCTGGTCCTAAATAACTAGAACTTTGGGAAAGTAGGAAATATCCTTATTTAATTTTTTAAAAATTATCTCACCTCCAGGTTGTTGAAATGTATGTCTTTCATGGGAATTTATGCACATTTATAAGAATTGAACCAATTATTCTTTATGATCCAGTTACCCAAATCAATGAGAATTTGTGTTGTGTCTTTTAGATTTTTTTCATAAATTAATATCTAATTTACTGACTTTTGAAGTCTTATTAGACCAAGTATTGAGAAAGCAAAATGTAAATGTAAATTTAATAATCTATAATACAGAAGAAAAATATTGTTATAACAAATCAACTTGCTCCAGTTGAGTGTTTTTTTTTTTTTTTGGTCTGGGGCTGGGTTTGAACCTGCCACCTCTGGCATATGGGGCCAGGGCCCTACCCTTTTGAGCCACAGGCACCACCCCAGTTAAAATTTTAAAAAAATGGTGATAGAACAGAAAATATGATTAGCTGATTGTTGTGCCAACTTCAACTCTGCAAATAATTGTGGAAGTAGTAAAGACCCTCCAATTAAGGGGGAAAAAAACCACTAGGGCAAGGATAAGCAGAAAAGTTTTACAGAAGTGAAGAGAAATACTCATGTATTAGGCTAAGAATATAGATACCTCCCTGCCTCAATGGCGCCATATGATCTTCTCCTGGGAAATCACGGACTAGCTGGACCAGCGTCATGAAGACATGGGGTTAAAATATGAAATGTAAACACAAATAAATGCTCTAGACAGAAGGGCTCCCTCCATAAAGAAAGCTTAAAACTGAGTTGCAATGGCAACAAATATCTGAAATTTGGACTTAAGTCTGAACTGGATAAACAGGTAAGATTTATGTCCATCAGGAGATAAAAGGGGAATCTGCTAGTAACACTAATGACAGCAAATGCCTGGGGTGTGGCCTGGAATGGGGGGGGGCTGGGAAGGCAGCTCTTTGGATAAAAGAAAAAAACTGAGACCTGCTTTGTGGTGTTTTCTGACGCCCCTGGTCTCACGAGGGCAGACTTCAAGCTGGCAGTATGATGTCCAAGAACACAGAAGCTCACAGTTCCCAGGTGAGCTAGGGCAGGGTGGCCTCAGCACAGCCCCATGCTCCAGAGAGATGCTTACAATTTGTGTCTGGCACACTAGGGGATGGAAATGTGCAATTCAGTTACAACCAGGTTATGGGGTTTATTGATAGCTAAGGTGGAGGGTTTGCACTTCATTCTTGCTGAGTCACTTAAGCCGTTTGGCTAAGAGAAGAAAGATTATAATAAGAGGAGTGTCTTGGGAGTATAATTTGGGAGCAGAATGTAGGATGGTGGCCAGGAATCTAGACACAGAGCCCATTAGAAAACCTGAAGCCAGTCTGAGTGAGATGGAAAAAAAATACCTGGAATAGTAGAGAGGGAGGGAAAAGGGGTATGTGAAATACAATTTAAATGAAAAAAAAAAAATTGGCACATCTTGAGATCTAAAGGTTTCAAGAAATAATGTAAAGGACAAAGCCAGATTCAACTTATATGCTATCCAGAGGGGATGGGAATGAAACAGAAACAGGGGTAAGAATAAGGAAGAAAAGAAAGGATGTATTTAGGATGTCCAAGTAGCAGTCCTGCTGTGACCTTGAATATGGCCAATTAGGACACAGGAGTTCATAGAAAGCAAGGGAATTGGGACATAGCTATGAACTTGGAGGACACCACTGTTTTGGTGAAAATGAGATGAAAAATACTTAATAGCAAGAAGAAACCATGAAGAGAAATATAATAGATTTTAGCAAGAGGAAATGAGCATTTAAAGAAGAATAAGGGATGCTGGTAGTAGGAAATAGTCACCCTAGAATTTCTCTAAGATAGAGGAACAATTCAATTTGAATACGGTGTTGCTTCTGGTGAAGGAATTCTAATCTCGCTCTGAGTCCCGATGGTGAACCCCTGGAACAGGGTACAGGTTGCGAGCACCTCATTTCAGAGGCCTATGAGTGTGGAAAGTGGTCTCAAAAAATAAACATTGAATTACCAAAGGCGATTTGTAATGTTTGACAAGGATTAAAAAGGAACTATCAAATCATGAAAGACGTACACATCCACATCACACCTACGGACAAGAAGTGATCAAAATCGTCAGGAGTCCATAAAGCCGGTGACGTAGAATGAGGAAAATTTGGGATATTAGGGAGGCAAAATAAGGCTCAAACTTCTCACTGAGTCCACAGGATCCAGTCATGGTTCTTCGATAATCCATATTACTACTTTGGGGAACAGATGAGTGAAACAAGACCACGCCCAACATGTTCTCATGTACAAACGGGGAAACGTTTGTACCATCAGCCCCAAGCTGTTTCCCTGGTGCAGGTGCCAGCACAGCGGCACCCAGTGGCCATACGCTACCTCTGCAAAAAGGAGCTGGGAAGTCCCACGATGCACCGTTCCCGGGGCTGACTATGCAAGTCAGGATGGCGTGACCTTCCAAGACGTAGCCCGAGAGGCAGGTGTATCGGATTTTGTCTCCTATGTTGAATCTTGTTCCGTGGAGGACGCCTTTCAATATTTCCCCAGGGTTCCCACACGTGTGGCTAGGTAAAACTGTTGGCAGGAAAAGAGAAGTAAGGGGAAAAAAGTTAAGTTTTCTATTGCGATCCATTTATATCACAAAACAGGCATCACCTTTGAACTTCAAAAATTATGAAATCTGTACATATCCTTTTCAATTGCGCCTAATAACAAAACTGAGAGGACGCCTTCCAGTTTCAGAATATCTGCAACGTGGTGCTTTTATAAAATGTGATTACGATGTGTAAATAAACTCGTCATGTTAAGTGAGACAAACACAGTTCTGTTCAGAGTCAGTGTTCCAGATAATGTCTGGACTATGTTTTCTAGTGGGCAGTTTCTATGTCCGCATGCAGTGGTCAGCCAGATCATATAGCAGGATGCAGAGATCTGAAAACACAGTAACAGAAACACAGCCTGAGTGAATGCTCAAGTGGTATTTATCCCTCTGCCTTCAGGACCAGGACAGGGCCTGATACTGACGTTATTCAATCTTCAATGTTTTATAGACAAACGCTTAAACTAATGAAAACTGAACTTAACCTACACAACTTTTCTGTACATTTTTCTGTCAAAACCAGCAAGCAATTGAAAACAAATTAGCTGTGGCACAGATAATGATTGAGCACAAGGATCATTGATGTACAGTCACATGTGGCATAAGGGTGTCTTTGTCAACAAAATGAACCTCGTGTGCCATGACAGGGTTCCACTAAGTTAGAACGGTGCTGAAAAGCTCCCAGTGCCTAGTGACGTCACAGCCAACACGGACGGTAGCACAAAACATTACTTCACTGTTGTAGGGACGCTGTGTAACCAAACCTCCTGTCATACAGACACCTGCACAAGCAATTATGTCCAGTACATAGTACTTGATAATACAAGGTAGATCACATATTACCCTAGATATATTTATAACTATAATAACTAAGTCACATGGCTCCTAAGCTTGGTGGGAATAGTAAAACAAATGTTTTCCAAAAATTAATCAGACAAAATTAATTTTGGAAATATTGACTCAGTTAATAATCTACAATTTAGTCGCTTTATCACATTTAGTAAAAGAGGTAAATAGGTAGCAGAGGCCTAAAATAGAAATCTCAGCAATTGGGGAAAAGTGATTCAAACTGCCCTTTAAAGTTTAAAGTTATATAGGTTAGTAGCCCAGAGCTATAAATTCATAATTTAGGAATTGAAGATTTTTATTTTGAACCAATTTTCTTTACTTTTTAAATTGTTTGGAACCAATTTTCTTTAAAAAATATTCTTGTTAAAATTCTAATGTGAATAATGTAACCAGTAAATCGAAATAATTGAGAATAAATTGGAATATTTTTCTAGTTGCAAATAACAAAAAATGTGCATAATTTTATAAGATCATCAGCAATTTCATCTAAAAATTACCAAAATCCTTATAAATTATAAAAAATAACTGGAGGTGATTGTAGGTTTATGCAAACACTTGTGGCTCAGATACATAAAAACTGCCAACATATGGGGCAGCACCTGTGCTCAGTGAGTAGGGCACCAGCCCCATATACTGAGGGTGGTGGGTTCAAACCCAGCCCCAGCCAACTGCAAGGAAAAAAAAATAATAACAAAATTAAATTAAATTAAAGAACACTGCCAACATATGAAAATCCCATGCCTGAGAAAAACTAACTTAAAATAAACTCAACCCGATGTCATTTCTGCCCATTTCATTTTGACTACGTCTTTGAGCAGTTTCCCCGAGGTTGTGAATGTCCTTTTGTGTAACCCACAGTGACCAGTACACATCAAGTATTTAGTAAATACGTATTGAATTGACTTGAACTCTACTTTTAATTCTCTTGAATTCATTCTTGAGCGATTTGCACTCTTTCCCATAGATGCTCAAGAAAGAATTTCTTATTTAGGTGCTGGGAATTCTGCACCCAGTGCAGACAGTTGGTGATGTGAAAAGATTTCTTGAAAGGAGCTCTGGGCACAGTTGTTTCCTCTCCTGGCAGGTTTCCACTGGGCCTTGGGAAGCCAAGCTTGTACCCCAGGGATTGGAATGCAGGCTGCCATTCTAATTATGCACAGGAAAATTCCCTCTGTAACCTCTTTTAATTTGGCAAGTACATATGGTCTCAATTCAGTGACCCAATTGGGCTATCACATCAAATCTTCAACCCACCTGTGTAAATGATTAAATGGCTGCTGTATTAACTATCTTTCCAAAAGAGAAGGGAAAATGTGACCCTACAATAAAATACAGCATTAATATTTATTACTAAATGAAACAAAGGGCTGTCAAAAAAATAAGTCTGAAGTTTATCAGAAGAGTAGTCACGGTTTTAAGAGCATGTGTACAATCAATGGGATTTCATTAGGCACATTTATTTGAAAACTGGGTCCCTTAGGGTTGCTGTCAGACTCCTTGTTTACACGTTGCCTTGCCTGTAGTCTCCTGGCAGCTTAAGGAAATAGAACTTCAAACATCCACATGACATACGGCACTGGATACGTAAACCAACAACAGTAAATGTGTTTGCTTTGGGACTATTTACTACTGAAAGTTCCTCGCCCCACTCCCTCTCCTGGATTTGGGAAGGATCAGACAAATCTGGTTATATAATTTTCAGGAACACTCACAGTCAGATTTTTAAATCGTGAAACCTGACATTTATTCTCTCTGCTGACTCTCTGACTCCCGGCTAATCTGTAAAACAAGAGGCTGCTGAGGCAGCATCTCCAGGACAAAAGTCAGGAGGATTTCTCAGTAGGCTGCAGTTCTTTAATGCCTTCCATTTCTGAAGTGGTGTTCTTGTGGGGGTGGGGGAGAACTGCCTTATAAATATCATTGCCCTGAGAAGCAGCAGGTGCTTGGTGAAAATTCAAAAAGGAAATGAGTTTTAAGTAGACTGACAGGTAAATAAGGGCAAGGTTTAGCCAAGTCGGAATGGAAAGATGGTTTTCATACGGGAAAGTAATTGCAGCTGGCATTTATAGAGAAGTATATAGAACAGTGGTTTGTGGTGTCATGCTTGTGTTTCTGGCTGAGAAATCAGTTGTATAATGTCAGACAAATTACTTCAGTCTCAATTTCCCTGTCTTCAAAAGAGGAAGGAAAATGAATCATGGGTTAGTTGTAAAACATCAGTGAGACAATTCAAGTAAAACAATTAGCAGGGCAGTTTGTACAGATTACGTGCTTCATATATGTCAGTAACCTTTACATTATTTTCCCAATTCTAAAGCACCTTGCACATTTTGGGGAAAAGTATCATTTCTAGTGTATACAGATTTTAACATGTCCCCACGACAGAAACAATTTTTTGTTAGAAATGTATCAGAGTTAAGACTGTCATTAGAATGTAAAGGAGAAGGAGATCTGAGTTTTTTTTAATTTAGTAATATGAATTCTACTTCATTATTTCTGCTCTCCTGTAATAATGGGTAATGCTTATACATGTTCTATGTCCTAGACACAGTTCTAAGTGGTTTATGTATATTTAAAGTGTAGGTCAGCTAAGTGCTATTATGATCCCTGTTTTACAGAGAAATTGTGACACAAGGAAATTAAGTAACTTCTTTCCCACACAGCTGGCGAGCATTGGAGGTAGGATTTGCACATGGTGGATCCAGAATATCCACCCGGGAGCCGTGCAATAAACTGTCTTTCTTATGAAAATGTTGGCAGCATCAAAAGAGCTGGAGGTGATAAAGTACCATCAGATCTCTAATGTCTCTGGGGAGCTCTGTTTGATAATGGATTTGAGAGGGTTCTGACATTTCTACTGATACAAATGAGGGCAAAATTATTATGTATTTTTTTAAAGTTTTAAGCTCTCCAGGTAAATTTATGTCATAGCAGAAATGCTATGGGGCGCACGGTGCAAGAAAGTCAAAACAAACCGAAAAAACACAGAAAAATGCATCTGAAATCTTTAGACTGTATTTTCAGGAAATTTTGAATAGCAATTGGAAGGAATCCAAAGGTTTTGACAAGTGGACACAAAATGCCATTGCAAAATGATTTCCACTGTGTAAAGTGACTTCTGAGAAGGATAAAGAATATTTGCTATCATGAATTGTGAAATTAATGTGGTCTTACATTTTGACTCCCGTATTTTGACACTCAGGTGGTCTTATATCCTTACATGAGAGATTTTCTTAGCTTTACTATACAAGAACAAGGAGTATCTGGGCATTTGCCGTCCCAAACACTACAGAAATTAATGCAAATATACATCACTGCAAAACTGTGACAGAAGGAGGTAAATGCAACCTGCAATTTACCTTAGAACACAGCATCAATGGGGATCAAAATGTTTCAAAGATTTTAACTGCACTGAAAAACAAAAATAAAAATTATATACCTATGATGCACACACACACACACACACACACACACATACACACACACTGTGTGACTCCTAATGAAAACTCACCAAGCAAGCAAAGTATAAAAATATCTAATCCACAATGAAAAGAAAAGTTCATTAATCAAAAATGAACCAGAAAGGAATAGAGATGTTGAATAAGTATATGGCAACATTAAGCTGTTATTATAATTGCATTCTATGTGTTCAAGCAGGTAAAATGATTGAACTTGCTAATTAGAAACATGGGGGTGTACGAAGACACAGATTAAATATTTAAGAATTGAAAACTATAATGTTCGAGATAAAAAATTAAATGGACATAATTAAAGACAGAATAGATATAGCAGGAGAAAAGATTAGTGAATATGCAGATATAGTAACAAAAGCTAGCCAAATTAATCCATAGAAGGGAAAAAAAGGATTTCTAAATAATACAAGACAAAACAAAAGAACAGAGTGAACTTTGGGAAAACTCCCAGCAGCCAGATATCTAAGTTCTTGAGGTCTTTGAAGTCCTTGAAGGGGGAAAACAGAAAGAAGAAAACAAGAAAAAGTCCAGATTTATTAAAAACATGAACCCATAGATAAAAGAAATAAACCTAAAATGAAAGAAACTAGAAGAGCACTATCCCACACACACCAAAATCAAATCACCTAAATGCAGCGAGGAGAGAAACTCTTAAAAGCATCCCTCAGTGGCTGGTAGGTGGGGGATTATGAATAGAAAAGTGGTGCCTCATGATGGGGTGGATTAATCCTCGGAGACAGTGCAAATGAGAAGGCATTGAGCAAGATCTATGAAGTACAAAAAGAATTTTAAAAAAACTGGCAATCTAAAAATGTTTATGCAGCAAAAATATCCTTCAAAAGCACAATTTATGGGAAAACCTCCAGACATGTTAAAAACTGAAAGTTCCTTATCAGCATTTCCACACCACAAAAAGTATTAAAATTAGTTACTGGAGCAGAAGGAAAATGATAAAAGAAGGAATGCACAGCTAGGAATGATACCTACAGAGGTAAACAGAGGCTTACTTTTTAAAATCTATTTAATTATAGTTAGCTGTTTAAAGTCAAAATAATAATATAATTTGGGTTTATAACATACTCAGAAGTAAAAGAAATTAGAAAATAGTATTTAAGTAGACAGAAATGAAAGTTTACTGTTGTATCTGCTTTACACAATGGGTGAAATAATGTAACATAATACATCAGAAGTATAATGTCTCAGTAAACTGTGATAAGCTAAAGATGGATAATATACACTGTGAAGTCAGCAGTAAAATAACAAAGCCAAAAATTTTGCTAATAATCTATCAAAGAAGGTAAAATAAATTAAAAAAAAATTTCAAATAACCAAAAGGGGTTATTTGGAAGGGAAAAAATAATGAGAATGACAAATACTCAGCAAATAGCCAGGTGATAAAATTAAACACAACCATGCACACAATTGTATTAGTTGTAAATGATATAAACATACCAATTAAAAGGCAGGGACTGTCAGATTTTATAAAAAATAAATCCAAATGTCACATTGCCTTCAAGAGATATACTTTATGTATACTCAAACAGATACAATTAAAATGATGGGAAAAGGTAAATGTGCCATTCAATGGCTATGTCAACATCACACATTAAAGATTTTAATGGGAATAATATTGTCAGGAATAAGGAGGATTATTAATAATGATAAAGGTGAATATATCCATATGGGTATAATAATCCTAAACATGTGTATGTCTAATAAAAATCTTCAAAATACTTGAAGCAAACACTGATAGAACTGCGTGGGGAAGCAGACAAAATGAAACAGTAGCTGGAAATTTCCATACTAGTCTCTGAATAACTGAATGTGCCTGAATACTAAGAATGAGTCAGGATACAGAGAGCTTGAACCCCACCCTCATTCAACTTCTAGTTAATTAATGATTAAAGTGGACATCATAAGAAACATTACAAAATATTTGACCTAGATAAAAATTATGACATCGTTTATCAAAGATGTGGGGCTTATTAAGAGCTATGCTTCGGTGGAAATTCATAACATAGAGTGTTTATATTAGAAAAGGAAAAAGCTCTCAAAGAAATTACCTAAGCCTCTACCAGGATAAACTAGAAAAGGTCTGTGGGCAAGTCCAAAGGAAGCAAGAACGGAGAGCAGTCCGTGTTCTTCATAAAGCTATTTAAGAAGCATGTCGAGTGCCTGTCAAACTTTCTTCTCCCAAGAAAGCCTCCCTGCATTCCAAGCAGTTCTCAGTGACCAGGTCGTACACGAGCAAGTCATAGATCTCACCATGCAGATCACTCATGGTTTGGGAGGCAGCAGACAGGTAAATGGAGCGTCTCCCAGACCAGTGCAGTCTTGGATAAAGAGCTAAGACAGTAAGAAGAAGTGTACATAACATATCAAATAGGTTCTCTTCATACAGTTCCTGTCAAGTAGACCAGCAGATGACTAGTCTCCGCACAGGCAAACAGCATATTCAAAACTACGCAGGTGTGGCATACTGCAAGGGAGTTTTAGATAAAACACAGTGGCACATACAGCCTGAGTCCAAGGTGCCATCAGCATAGGGCTGGCCAACCTGGAATCTCAAAAGGCCACAAGCACTTCCTAATTTTGCAGCCAGTCTGTGAGTGACAATACACACTTGGTACAGTGCTCCAAATTACAGCTTTACCTTAAAAATAAAATACTTCACAGATGCTGTCTCTAATCATCACAATAGGATTCAAAACAAGGTGACATTCCTTCATTTTTAAACACAAAGGACCCAGGGAGGTTGAGATGATGGAAATCACCCTGTATCTGTAGAAACCCCTAACACCTGCATTTCCACCACACCAAACCCTCACAGTTGTTATCAATAAAGTTAAAATGCTTTTAAATGCAAATTTTAGAAAATGGGAAGTTTAATAGAAAAACACAGACTGAAAAATCAAGAAACCTAAGTTCCTGCTCTTTCTTGGTCATTATTTGTCCCTCTTGTGAGTTTTTTTTTTTGGCTTACACTTTGCTCATCTTAACCATAAAAACAAGAGGAAAGTTGGGATGAACTCGCCCACCTTAAAAGCTTAGGAATCTGCCCAACTATAGTTGTCTCAAATGAATCCTACGTCTGGAACTTTCTCAAAACTTATTTCTACAAATTAAAGAATAGATATATACCTGGCAAAGGAAAATCAAAGAGAGCATCTTTGAAAATTAATGCAAAATTTATAAACAGACACTGCAGTTGTTGTTGTTTTTTTTACCAGTATAGCCTGGTAGGACACTGTTTTTATGTGAGCTTGAGTCAATCTCATTTAATTTTTTGACATTCCAAACTCTAAGAACTTTATCATAAAAGGGGCTCATCTCAATCTACCTGTAGGATCCCACCTCTGGGACCAGCAACTGCTCTTAAGGGAGGGAAGACAGGTGAGCTTGGGATTAGGAAACTTTGTTCTACCTATGATTCCACCTGGGGAGAGTTGAGTCACTGGAAGCATAACTGAATTTGGGTCTCAATTTCCTCTCCCATGAAATGAGAAGGGATGCCGCCCGTTCCCTGGGAACTGACAGGCAGGGATATTTGGAGGGAGGACATCTGTCACACAGGGTCAAGGAAGGAAGCAGAAATGGGCAGAGAGAAAATGAAGCACAAGGAGATGAAGGCCTTGCCCAGGCCTACAAGGGCTCCTGGTCTGGACTGGTCCTTCAGCCTCGCCCACATCTGAGAGCAAAGCAGCCCAGCACAGTCCCTAGATGTGGGCTGCCGCCGGCACATGGCCCCGCCTGCACTGGACACCCCTCTGACCAACACCAGTTCCTGCAGAGAGCCTTGGCCAGGAGCAGCCAGCTGCCAACTCCTGTCAGGAAAAGTTAACCTTCAAACACTTCCCCACAGGCTCTGAGAAAAACCATAGTTCACATCTAGTTCATGGAGGTGTTTTTATTTATTACATTATAATTATACTGTAAATCTTCAGGTTTATGGAAAAAACTATTACAAAATAGCTCTGTGCCCAGGATATTGTATGGAGGCGAAAGAGAGAAATTGAGAATGGCCTTCACTGTGATGTCCTCCACTCCTGCAGCTGGGCCACGGAAGGTGGATGGACCGCAGGGTGCGTGGAGTACCCAGGGCCAATGGAGGTGAGAATGTGGCAGGCAGCCGTCACGTGAACTAGCTTAGAAGCAGAAGTGACACCAGGCCTCTTTTTTCTTTTTTCCTAAAGGAACGTTATCCTTGCAGGGATAAAAGGCAAAGGGAATATCAATTGTATATGATATGAGCAGATAAAATGTTTCAAGGCCACTATAATTTGGAAATGAGCGGCATTACTGTTCATCAGTGGGTAGCAGCAACAGCAGGTGGAGCATAACTGGCTTGGAGCAGCCTGGCCCGGCACAATGCTGGTGCCACTCTGAGCGTGAGGGCAGACCCAGTTCCAAGGGCAGCACGCGGCTGGGTGGGCAGCTGCTGCAGTTACCAGCTCAGACAGAGAGCAATTTTTTTAGAACGAAACAAACTCAAGAATATTCATGCTATTAGTGGCAACTTAAAAAAAAGGGGGGGGGGGCAAATTACCTTTAGGACATAGATTGCAGCAGAAATAATTTTAAATAGAGAATTCAGCACTCAAAGTAATCACTGTAAGATCCAAAGAGTAAAATAAGATATGTGAACACAAGTGACCTATAAGATACAATACTAAATTGCACACATTAAAGTCATTTTTATACATTATAAGGGATGCTTTTTTGCATCCTTATCATCCACGCTTTCTCTTTCAGACTCTGGGCATTGCTTTATGGAATTTTTTTTTAAGGTAAGACCCTCATGCCATGCTCATAAACACACACATATGTATATAGTATATTGCTTACAAAAATATACACCTGAGGGACACAAATCAAACTATGTCAGACTCCTGTATGGAAAACTGGATATTAACTCAAAATAAGGGTTCTGTAATTTTATTTGGATATTTAATTTAGGATCATGGAAGTTAGACATTTCTTTTTCCAATTTTAAGCTTTATATGTACAGAAAATAACAAAAGCTGCTTAACCATTTATAAAATTCACGTGGCATTATCTTTTATTTTTATTTAATGAATTCTTGGCTAGTCCTTAGTCTAACCCAATCTAATTTTTCTTCTTTGAGCTACAGGTTACCTTCTGAAAACCATCTCAAACTCATAGACAGAAATGGTTCTATTTGCCAGAAATTGGCATACTATTAATTTGATTTTCATATTCGTTTGAACTTAAAAGTGCTTTGCACTATTTCATTCACATAAATTGCTAAAGCTTTATGAAAAAAAGAGTTTTTGAAAAGGTAAAGCTTTCGAAAGGTTTCTCACCTTATGAGTTGTGAGCTAGCCTACATATTTGCGAGCTTCAAGTTTTTTTTATTAAGTCAAATGCAGACATAGATCATGAATACATTCATGCATATGTGGGGTACAATGTGCTGATTTTTTTTATATACAATCGGATGTGGTGAGATCAAACCAATCAACATAGCTTTCACGTCATTTACTCGATTATTGTGCCAAACTGTTGATGTTGATTTTCAATAATTCCATCTTTGTAAGGTGTAAATGTACAGATGTAATTAATATATAATGCACCGGTTATTTCCAGGTAGTTAAAAGATTATATATTATTTAATTATTTAATAAAATAAAGTTATGTTTGCCTCTCCCATCTCTCTCTCACACACACACACAACACACTGTAATTAATTTTCAGCCTACAGAGGAGATGAACGAGCACTTATTAAACTCTAAGTACTGAGCACTCATGCTTTATCTTCCTGATCTCTTGCAGGAGCCATGCAGGGAAGGTCGTGATGAGCCTATGTAAACAGAGGAGGAAGGAGAGGCTGATGGCTGAGATGAACGCTGAGTTAGAGTCCTTTGTTTCTCATTCCAGAAACCTCTGTGATGGCATCACTCAGCCCTGGGGGGTTGTCACGTAGAGGAGACTGTTGGAGTCCAACACAGAATTAAATGCAGTCCTTGATCTGGACATAAGTGCATTTTAAAAATGGTTTCTGTGACACTGGGGCTCAACTGGAAGGGCTGGCAGGAGACAGAGCAGCAGGCAGAGGGATTTTGTTGACCTCTCAGCACACACATGCTGTGCAAGGCGCCTGCTCCTGGGCAATAACTTATCTGTTATTTCAAATGTGCCACCAGTGTCCATCAAAGGCCCCCTGCCAGTAGATGGGGTTTCTCTGCCTGGTGGGGGTGGTCAGCAATATCCCTGGCCTTGCTCTACCCAGGGCCTGCTGCACTTGGAGCCCTTTCCATTGTAATGTTTAAAACTCTCCCCAGGGACCCAAATATCCCCTGGGTAGGGGAATTTGAAATTTACCCCCCAAGGGATCACACACAGGCCCAGGGGTTTCAGGTAAATCCTGGGAAGTGACATTTGTCTCCAGTCCTGACTTCTGCCCTGACTTCTAGATTTTTTTAACAACTGCTACTGGTCTTGTCTTTTTGATGTGAAATGCATAAAATAACATTATACTTACTAAACAACAAGCATAGTAGAGATAGTTTTATCACTTTTAATAAACATCTTAAAATTTAGAATATTTTTAAATTTTCTTAAAAACTTAAAAAAATAGTAGAGAATCTCTTTATACATCACAACCCATTTTCCTTATTACTAGCATCTTAACTTCGTATGCTGAATTTGTCATAATCGATGGACCAGTATGCCAACATTACAATTAACAAAGGTCTAATTTCATTTTGTAGGTTTTAACCTAATGTCCTCTTCCTGCTTCATAAATCTATTAATGATACCATGCCACATTTACTCGAGGTGTCTCCAGGCTGTGACAGCTTCTCGGGCTTCCCTTGTTATAAAGGCCCTGGTGGTTTTTCTGCAGACTCTTCAGGGCTTTGGGGATCTGACATTTTCTCATCATAGGCTGGAGCTGTGGACTGAGGGGAGAGCACGGTGCCGGGTGCCCTTGGGGTACACATCAGGAAGACTTGACACTGTTGACCTTGGCCACACTTGGCCAAAATCGTGTACATCAGGTTTCTCCACCCGAATGTTAACTCTTTTCCTTTCCATTTGGAAAGAGGGCGTGTAGGCAGGCTCCACTTTAGGAGTAGGGAATGGGCCAGCTGTACACACAGCACCACAAAACACAGATGTGTGCACAGCACGGACAGTGGAGATCCCTGAACTGTGTGTTGCATAAATAAATCAAGTCATTAAAGAGTGCATGCAAAGATTGGATATGACATTATGAATTCCCAAAAAGTGGATGTTTACCATCTTTATCTTAGGTGATAATTCTTAATTTTTTAGGAAATGTCCTAGGTCTCACAGGGAATGTGTAATTGTCTAAGATCAAGTATAAACCCACCTACATCTGGGCAAATCTTGGACCTGGTCTCTATTCCTATGTGTGAGGAAGGAAGACAGGCTCTGAGGCAGCAGGAGTAACAAGGCCTCAGGGGAAGGGGGCAGGACCCAGAGCAAGCAGCAGCCCCACCCATGTCAGCAGTCTGCTCTGGGGTTGTTTCACTGTGCACTGTCCTGACACCGCACGGGAGTATTAGGGGTAAAAGCAAGGAGATGGGGTAGAAAGAAGGGACAGAACACACGCCAGCCACCAGGGAAGAGCCTATGCCCTCCTAGGGCAAAGCTCTGGAGAAGGCCAAGCTCCTGGACTCCTCCCACAGCTGTACAAAGAAGCCTGCACAAAAGCTCATCTAACTATTGAAAAGTCCATAAGAACAACAACAACAAAAACATCACCAAGCAAAGCCAGACTAAGCAGTGTCTTTCAATCTTTCAACACTGGCAGGATCCTGGAGGCCTGATCAAATCCTATGACATAATGTAGTTAGAGCCTGAAAGGTTGAAGACGCTTGGGCAGAATTAAAACCACTTTACCACTATAAAATGAACATGCCATTGTTAGTCTGTGACTTCCCCAAGTAACAGAAAATAAAGTTTCTGATGAGTACAGAGAAGGGATGTAAACAGAAAGCAGCAGCCCTGAATTCCTGGAGTCGTGCTCCATGAGTCCGGCATATTCTGCAGGACCCCAGGGACGTCTGTTAATGTGGGGAGAAGAATAATTTTTCAATGCTGTCCAAGACCAAGTTATTTCTTAAATAATCAGCACAGAAAGCCACGACCAAAGCAAGGAAAGAAACACACCTGCCAGTGTGGTGGGTGCAAACCATCCCAGGTGTGGCAGGGACCACAGAAGGATGAAGTGTGGGGGAGAGGCCCAGACGAGACCCAGCCGGCCACGCAGTGCAGGGGTCCTCAAACTTTTTAAACAGGGGGCCAGTTCACTGTCCCTCAGACTGTTGGAGGGCCGGACTGAGGGCCCCGGGACAAGTCAGCTGCTAAGCAGGACAGGCAGTGGTGGCAAAAACACCCGGCAGGCTGGATAAATGTCCTGGACGGGCCATAGTTTGAGGACGCCTAGAAAGTAGCACTGACCTTTATTGAGCACTCACAGTGTGCACAGGAACCATGCTGATTAACTCCTTGGTGGGGTATTTTTACATAACCAAAGGATCAAACATCTATTTACTCCAAATTCTCTACCAGGAATCCCACTGTCTCTTCCCTCACCATGAAACTCTTGACAACCTTCAACCAGGATCAGGGTGCAGAGGAGGGTGAAGGGCTGTGCAAGCACCCCCTCTAAATTTCATTGTTTAGAAACCTCGGTGCATCTAATCTGAGGATTCAGGCTGAAAAATGCAAATTGCAGCCTTTCTCTCCATGCCTATTAAGTATTTTAACCAGTAAGAGATACTGAGAGGGTCTTCATAAGCAGCTACTGACCCATAATCAGTAAGGACTATCTTTGCTATCAGAATGATAAACACTTTCCTTATCACCACATGATACAAGATCAAGTTAAAGATAAACAGGATCACCTGAGGCATCCCTGAGCGAAGCAGGTGCCCCCAGCGCCTGAGTGCGCCCACCTCTACTGCCCACGCCCTCTGTGATTTGCGTGTGAGAGACCCTGAAACAGGAGCTGTGAGAAGCAGCCCAGGAGGGCCTGAGAGTTAGACCTGGACCTTGACCAACAGGAGCCATTGTCCTTACTCGCTTCCTGGACAGATGACTTAGAAAGCCACAGTGCAGGTCTAGAGAACAGCTAGTGAAGGCCTAAGCCCAGTGCAAATCCTAACTTTGGATACATTATTTGTTGTAGCAGCAACAGCAACAATTCTTTAGAATCAGACCAACATAATTTTTTTAGAGAGAAGTATTTCATCACTATCATTGTTTAAGAATTCCCAATGCACGATCCATGAATGGATCAATAAACTGTGGTATATGTACACCATGGAATACTACGCAGCCATTAAGAAGGATGGAGACTTTACGTCCTTCATGTTCACATGGATGGAGCTGGAGAATGTTCTTCTCAGCAAAGTATCACAAGAATGGAGGAAAAAGTATCCAAAGTACACACTCCTATTATGAAACTAATTTATACCTTTTATATGAAAGCTATAACCAAATAGCCTAAGAATGTGGGAAAGGGGGGAGGGAGAAGGGAGGGGGGGAATGGGTGGAGGGAGGGGGATTGGAGGGACCATTTTTGAGGTCTATCTTACAGGGGTACAAGTGAATCTCTCTAAGAGTAGAATGAGAACGTTTTAAAACAATAACTGAGGCTCGGTGCCTGTGGCTCAAGAGGCTAAGGCGCCAGCCACATACACCTAAGGTGGCGGGTTCGAATCCCCAGCCCGGACCCGCCAAACAACAATAACGGCTGCAACCAAAAAATGGCCGGGTGTTGTGGCGGGCACCTGTGGTCCCTGCTACTTGGGAGGCGGAGGCAGGAGACTCGCTTGAGCCCAGGAGTTGGAGGTTGCTATGAGCTGTGATGCCATGGCACTCTACCCAGGGGGATAGCTTGAGGCTCAGTCTCAAAAAAAAAAAAAAAAAAAAAAAAAAAAAGAAAGATAAAACAATAACTGAGAAAATTACATGAAGGCTGTGTTGATCAGTTTGATGGAAGTATTTCGGAATGCATGTGAAAACCCCACACTGTACCCCAGAAGTGCATTAATGTACATAGTTACCATTCAATAAAAAAAAAAAAAAGCATGCTTTAAGTTATTAGGAGTATTTACCTCCCTATAAGGCATTGAAAGAAAAAGTATATAAAACTCTAGTCTATGGTGGCGCCTGTGGCCCAAAGGAGTAGGGTGCCAACCCCATATAACCAGAGGTGGAGGGTTCAAACCTGGCCCCAGCCAAAAAAAAAAAAAAAACCTCTAGTCTAGGAAGATAGAATCTTTTAAGCACTTTCCTACTCAAATCTATGTTATAAATGACAAAGGCTACCCTTAAGTGCAGGTAATCCTATATGAGGCATTTTCAAAAATGATTTTCTGTGGTTACAAGGTCTCCCCAATCCTTATATTAAGCACTTGTTTTCTTAGCATGCCAACCTTAAAATAAACATTTCCATTGGCTTGGTACCTGTAGCACAGTGGTTACGGCACCAGCCACATACACCGAGGCTGGCAGGTTCAAACCCAGTCAGGGCCAGCTAAACAACGATGACAACTGCAACAAAAAAATAGCCGGACATATGGCAGGCACCTGTAGTCCAAGCTGCTTGGGAAGATGAGGCAAGAGAATTGCATAAGCCCACAAGTTTGAGGTTGCTGTGAGCTATGACGCCACACAACATAGTGAGACTCTGTCTCCAAAAAAAATAAAATTTCCATTATAAAAACAAAATAAAAACCTACTCCTTTAGTCTTCTACAACTATTTTTGGAGTGTAAATTAGTGCATATCGAATATCTGTCTTCTCTAAATTGTTAACCAATTGTGTGGTGAACTATTGTTAACCAAAAAGCCGCAAGGAGCTTCTGTCTTAATAATTTTTGATTTTCCAAATGATTTGTGTAGCCACTTAACTATATACTATCTTTAAAACACTGGCCAGATGCAGTGGCTCACACCTATAATCCTAGCACTCTGGGAGGCCCAGTAAGGTGGACTGCTTGAGCTTAGAAGTTTGAGACCAGCCTGAGGAAGAGGGAGAACCCTGTCTCTAGTAAAAATAGAAAAATTAGCCAGGTGTTGTAGCAGATGCCTATAGTCCTAGCTACTCAGGAGGCCGAGGCAAGGGGATCACTTGAGTCCGAGAGTTTGAAGCTGCTATGAGCTAGGAAGCCACAGCACTATAACCTGGGTGACAAGAGACTTTGTCTCAAAAAAAAAGAAAAAACCTAAAAGAACAAACAGGCAAAAGACACAGGCAAATGAAAAACTATAATGATCTGCAAGCATATGAAAAGATTCTCTCACTCGGCACCTATAGCTCAAGCAGCTAAAGCACCAGCCACATACACCTAAGGTGGCGGGTTCGAATCCAGCCTGGGCCCGCCAAAAAAAACAACAATAACGGCTGCAACCAAAAAATAGCCGGGTGTTGTGGGGGACACCTATAGTCCCAGCTACTTGGGAGGCTGAGGCAAGGGAATCACTTAAACCCAGGAGTTTGAGGTTGCTGTGAGCTATGATGGTCACAACACTTTACCCAGGTCAACAGCTTGAAGCTCTGTCTCAAAAAAAAAAAAAAAGACAAGATTCTCACCCTCACTAGGAAAATGCAAATTAAAAACAACTATCACAACCATCAGTCTGAAAAAGCTGGAGAGTTACACAAATGAGATCTCATACACTGTTTGTGGGAACGCAAACTGGTCTAAACCACAGCAGAAAGTAAATTGGCAATACCAATACTTTTAAAAATTGCAGAAAACCAAAACTCAGTGATTACTCTTTTACAACACACACTATAAGAATGCCCACTACAGCATACTTTATAATAACAAAACTTAAAAACAACCAAAATATCCACCCAGAAGAGACTAGGGAAATTGTGAATTTTCTCATACAGAGCAGATGAACAAACTAGACCTACATTATCACCACAGATAAACCTAAAAATCAATGCTGGAAGAAAAAAATAAGCTGCTGAATAAAAACTAAGGTGCGGGGTTGCGGCAGGCAGATTGCTTGAGCTCAGGAGTTCGAGACCAGCCTGAGCAAAATAAAGACCCTGTCTCTACTAAAAATAGAAAAAAATACTAGCCAGGCATTATGGCAGGCACCTATAGTCCCAGCTACTCAGCAAATAAGATCATTTGAGCCCAAGAATTGAGGTTGCTGTGAGCCATAATGCCATGACACTCTACCCATGGCAATACAGACTCTATCTTAAAAGAAAAAAAAAAAAAAACTAAGGTATGATATCTTCAATATAAAATGTGTAAACCTTGGCTCGGTACCTGTAGCTCAAGCGGCTAAGGCGCCAGCCACATTCACCAGAGCTGGTGGGTTCAAATCTAGCCTGGGTCTGCCAAACAACAGTGACAACTATAATCAAAAAATAGCTGTGCACTGTGGCGGGCGCCCGTAGTCCTAGCTACTTGGGAGGCTGAGGCAAGAGATTTGCTTAAGCCTAGGAGTTGGAGGTTGCTGTGATGCCATAGCACTCTACTCAGGGCAACAGCTTGAGGCTCTGTCTTAAAAAAAAAAAAAAAAAAAAAAAAGTATAAACCTATAAAACAGCGGTTCTTAACCTGTAGGTCGTGACCCACAGGAACTGTATTAAAGGGCCACGGCATTAGGAAGGTTGAGAACCACTGCTATAAAATGAAACTACAGTAGAACCTCCTTAGCTGACCACCTCTCTACATTCACTACCTCCTTAAGTGGACCTAATTTTCTTTTCTTGCTTTTTAGTTGACCTAATTTTCATAGACAGGACATGTACCACATATACATATTAGCAGGCCTAGTTCCTTATACTGACCACCTCCATTGTTGACCACTTTGTTACAGTCCTTTGAGTGATCAACTTATAGAGGTTCTATCGTATTTTATTACACAGGATATGTTAATTTATAAATGTGCAAGAAAAATATAAAAACAAAGAATAATAAACTAATTCATAGATTCTCTGAGAAGGGCGGTGATACACCTCACTGTATGAGAAATCTGATCACTCAAAACAAACAAAAAGACACACAGACATAATCATAATTTTAAGATTTGATGTATTTGGGGCGGTGCCTGTAGCTCAGTGAGTAGGGTGCCAGCCCCATATACTGAGGGTGGTGGTTTCAAACCCGGCCCTGGCCAAACTGTAACAAAAAAATAGCCAGGCATTGTGGCGGGCTCCTATAGTCCCAGCTACTTGAGAGGCTGAGGCAAGAGAATCACCTAAGCCCAAGACATGGAGGTTGCTGTGAGCTATGATGCCATTGCACTCTACCAAGGGAGACAAAGTAAGACTCTGTCTCTTAAAAAAAAAAAAAGATTTGATGTATCTGAATAGTAAATATACTAGTGTTCACAATAAAGTTCTCCAGACTTATCTATCTGAAATACTTCATAATAAAAATATTTTTAAGAAAAATTAAAGGGATGGTGCCTGTGGCTTAAAGGAGTAGGGTGCTGGTCCCATATGTGTAGAGATAAGCACCCCATGCTCAGACATGGCAGTTCGCTTCAATGTGCTCCCCCAGGAGATTGATTCTGAGAAAGATTTCTTCAAAGATCCAGCTTCTGCACCTGCCTATAGATATGCAGGAATATGCAGAATAACTCTCTTTGAAAGGGATCCTGGAGAATCAGGATGCAGCTGGGAGCTGGAAAACATGTCCTCAAGCTTTGGGTTCTGTTCTCTGTCTTCTTCCTTCATTAACAGTATAATCTCTAGTTTCAGTTTGGGCCAGCAAGAACAGTCAGTCAGTCTCCTTTATGTTTTTACTCTAAACAAAATCAATTGTATATGTGTTCTTCAGCCTTCACACAGAATTGTAATCTTAATGGTAGCTTCCTAACACTTTCACATATGCCAGAGGTGGCAGGTTCAAACCCAGCCCCAGCTAAAAAAATAAATGAATAAAAGGTCAATTGTTCTCATTAAAAAAAAAAAAAGAGAGGCTTGGCGCCTGTGGCTCAATCGGCTAGGGCGCCAGCCACGTACACCTAAGGTGGCGGGTTCGAATCCCCAGACCGGGCTGCCAAACAACAATGATGGCTGTAACCAAAAAATGGCCGGGCGTTGTGGCGGGCACCTGTGGTCCCAGCTACTTGGGAGGCGGAGGCAGGAGACTCGCTTGAGCCCAGGAGTTGGAGGTTGCTGTGAGCTGTGATGCTACGGTAC
>CAUYQV010092089.1:0-21188 GCA_963574575.1 Galagoides demidoff
CAACCTCCAACTCCTGGGCTCAAGCGAGTCTCCTGCCTCCGCCTCCCAAGTAGCTGGGACCACAGGCACCCGCCACAATGCCCGGCCATTTTTTGGTTGCAGCCATCATTGTTGTTTGGCGGGCCGGGCTGGGGATTCGAACCCACCACCTTAGGTGTACATGGCTGGCGCCTTAGCCGATTGAGCCACAGGAGCCAAGCTGACACTCAGTAGCTCTTATACTGCACGCTAATCCCAGATTCACTTGTCTGCCTTTCCTTCTAGAACTCGATTCTCTCTAAGGCAGAAGTGTCTGTCTCATTTGTCTTTCCATTTTCAGAGCCTGCACAAATAGGCACGAAGTATGCTCCTGAGTAAAAATTAGTTTTACACAACCAAACAAGCTATCATGAAATCCATATGCTAGGCTCAGCACCTGTGGCTCAAGTGGCTAAGGCGCCAGCCACATACACCTAAGGTGGCAGGTTCGAATCTAGCCAGGTCCACCAAACAATGACAGCTGCAACCAAAAAATAGCTGGGCGTTGTGGCAGGCACCTGTAGTCCCAGCTACTTGGGAGGCTGAGGCAGGAGACTCACTTGAGCCCAGGAGTTGGAGGTTGCTGTGAGCTGTGATGCCAGGGCACTCTACCCAGGGGGACAGCTTAAGACTCTGTGTAAAAAAAAAAAAAAGAGAGAGAGAGAGAGAAAGAAAGAAAGAAAGAAATCCATATGCTAAAATTCTCTACTCCTGTTTTTACAGTCTCCTGGGAAATTTTATCTAATTCCATTGCTTCAGTACACCCAAAATTTCTCCCTCAAAGATCCACCTCTCCTTAAGCTACAAACATGTATTCTGAAAGATCTGCTAGCATAGATACCTCACATAAACCTCAAACTCAGTACATCTGCCTCAACTTTCATACATAACTTTAGACTGCTCTGCCATAGTCACCCATTCAAATAGCAGTATGATAACTACGCAATCAGGTATCTCAAGGTTGTCTATGTCCCTTCTCCTACCCTAACAAAGTACTACCAATTCTCTATACTCTCCTATCCCAAAATAACTACCTGTTTTTTCTGCCCCCCACCCCCCACCCCCAGACAGGATCTTGTTCTACTGCCTGGGCTAGAGTGTGGTGGCATCATCACAGCTCACAGCAACCTCAAACTCCTGGGCTCAAGTGACTCCCGGCCTCAGGCTCCTGAGCCACCATGTCCTGCCTTTTCCCTTCTTTTGTTGAATGGCTAAAATCCTCTGTGGGGGGAGCCACTAACCCCCATTTCTTTGCCTTGCCCAACTGACCTTCCATAACACCAGTAGTTATTCTCTAAAAGCACAAATCTGATCTTGTTAATCATCTGCTTAAAAAAAAAAAAACAATGAAAATCTCAATAACTATAGAAAAAGTTTAAAGATTATAACAGAACTTAAGGCTCTTGAAACTCCTGACTCAATCTTTTCTGCCTCCCTTGTTGCCATTCCCCTTATGTTCTCTGCCCCAAGCCCACAGTTTTACCATTAATGATATCCTATTTCTCTACATACCTTCAAATCTTTACATTACTCGTCTGAGATAATCCATCCCCAACCACCAACCAGCAAATCACATTCAAACCACAAAGAGCTGACAAACTCTTTGAAATGCTACCCTGTTCCCCAGTGGCTGTTTAACAGAAGTATGACATGAGCCACGTATAATTTAAAATTTAAATTTTCTTTAAAGTTTCTAGTAGCCATGTTAAAAAAGGTTAAAAAAAAAACAAAACAGATAAAATAAATTCTAGTAATATATTTAACCTAATCGATCCAAATTATCATTTCACCATATAATCAACACAAACGTTGACATATTGTATATTTTTGGACTGTCTTCAGAATCTAGTATGTATTTATAGCACGTCTCAATTCAGATCCTACATTTTCATCAGAAATACTTGATCTGTATTTATTAAAGATTTCTTAAAGTTTACAGTTGAAAAAGTAGATTCACATATCCAAATTATTCCAAACATTTTCAAAAGTTTCCCAATAAGTAAGTCCAATATCAGTTTTATATTTTAACTTATATTAATTAAAATTAAATAAAATGAAAACTTGAGTTCTTCAGTCTCAGTAGCCCACTCAAGTGCTCATACCCACGCACGGCTAGAGGCTGCTGTAGCGGCCAGCACCAATCTCAGCATTTGTACTCACCCGTACGACTGCCTCCATCACACTACATTGTAATTATTTTTCTGTCTCTTCCACTGAACTGTAAATCCCTTAGGCATTAAGAACAAGAATATGTCTTAAGCATCCTGCATTCTCAAAGTCTAGAAACAAACAGCAAACCAAAAACCCTCTCTCAAGCCCTCAAGCAGACTAGACTCTGATGATTCTTTTCCTCAATAACTGCTTCCCCAGTCCGTACAGTAGACTAAGAAATAGGTAAACAAGATAGCTGCTAGTAACTGCTATTCATGGATGAAGCCTCCCTACTAATTTGTGTTAAAAGTACTCATCCAGATATGTTTGTCCTTTTCGGTCAGTAAAGCAAATGAAATTCTTCAATAGGACATTATGCTGAGATGGCAAGACTGACTTACTATTTTATGCTGATAAAGCAACATGCAATGACCTGGTACACTGCCATTCATCATTACAAATCTCCCTCCCCCGGGACCTGAATGGTAACTCCACCATCAGCACTCCGAGAATGACTAAACAATGCCATGTCACTGAAATTTCTAGAGATTAAAAAGTTAATGGTACAATTACAAATGGAAAAAATACATCCGTCTTTACCTGTTGAAAGCATACACGACAGGAGTAAGTCTACACTTAGAAGCTCAGGTTTCAGGTGGGAGCAAAAAATTATGAATTTCAAAAAGATAAAAATCAATCCATAGTTTTATTGTATACATTTAAATGGCTGATATACCATCCTTTCTCTCTCATTCTCTGATAACTCAATATTCTTTTTTTGTCTTTTTTTAATCTCAGAAGAGTCTGAAATAAGAATTTTTGAAAAACATCACTCAAGGCAGAATATTCATAAACTGTCTCTTCAAATGAACACAAATAAATAGGCTTCTAGCTCTTCACATGGACCAATTCATTAACAAGTCAGCATGAGAACATCATAACACAGCTGCTTGGTAATCTGTTATTGCATTAAATCCGAACTGAGTATGTAGTTACAAGTTTTAAAGCTTATTTCCTTAAAACTTTCTATCCCCCTGTTTCCCCCCACAAAAAGTAGATGATTTTCCATCACTTTAGTGGTCATTTTACAACAAAGCAAGAAATATTTAAGCCTCGAATTCTTTAAAAAAAAAAAAAAAAGATGTTCAAAATGGGTATTTAGACATATACAGTGTGAAACTATAAGTATTAAAAAAATACATACATACATACATATATGTGTGAAGAATGATAGAAGATCATTTGTAACTATTTCTGAGTCATGCAATTATGGCTGAGTTTTTTTATGTTTATCTGTACTTTCTAACTTATTCTACAAAGACAACATTTATTTTGAAATGAGATTTAAAAGAAGAAAGATAGGTCCAAGGATGGTGGCTCATGCCGGTAATCCCAACACTTTGGAAGGCCGAGGCAGATGGATCTTCCAAGCTCAGGAGTTAGAGACCAGCCTGAGCAAGAACAAGACCCCATCTCTAAAAATAAAAATAAAAATAAATAGAAGACAACGGACAACTATTTGTGGAAGAGGAAGTGTCCTTAGTTATATACTCAGGTAACAATTCTGGAGTATCTTTAGGAAATTCTAGAACTCAACTATAAAGGCAGAGAATACCTATGATATTCATGGAGGTCAATATTCAAAACTTTAAATTTACTCAGAAAATCTAGAGTAAGCAAGGAGAAAGGACTTAATTCTTATTACAAGCCACCATTCAGAGGATATAGTTCCCTTTAGTAGGTTTTCCAAATTGCTAATGGATAGGGGCAAGGCAGAGCAGGACAGGGAAGGGCAGGATAGAACTGTTCTGGAATAACAGTGGTTAAGAGTTACCACCTCTTTGAACAGTTCATCCTGAAATTACACAAACTAAGTCCTGTCTAGATGCTAATCATTTTCAGCCATTCTCTTTAAAAAAAAAAAAAAGTGATAAAATTTACTATCTTAAGCATTTTTGTGTATAATTCAGTGGCATTATGTACACTCTTACTATTACGCAACCACTACCATCATCTACCTCCAGGGCTTTTTTCATCTTACAAAACTGAAAGTCCATACTCAATAATAATTCCCTATTCTCCCTCCCTCCAGGCCCTGTTAACCACCAGTCTACTCTCCATCTCCATGAATGTGGTTACTCTGGGTACTTTACATAAGTGGAATTATATAGTATTAGTCCTTTCAAGACTCGCTTATTTCACTTAGCACGATATTCTCAAGATTCACCCTTACTGGCTCAGCGCCTGTGGCTCAAGTGGCTAAGGCACCAGCCATGTACACCCAAGGTGGCGGGTTGGAATCCAGCCCGGGCCTGCCAAACAACAATGATGGCTGCAACCAAAAAATAGCCAGGCGTTGTGGCGGGCGCCTGTGGTCCCAGCTACTTGGGAGGCTGAGGACCGAAAAATCGGTTGAGCCCAAGAGTTTGAGGTTGCTGTGAGCTGTGATGTCACAGCACTCTACCCAGGGGGACACCTTGAGGCACTGTCTAAAAAAAAAAAAAAAAAAAAGATTCACCCTTACTGTAGCATGTTTCAGAATTTCCTTTCATTTTAAGAGTGAATAATATTCCTCTTTTTGTGTGTGTGTGTACGTGAATGCTTGCAACAGAGACCACATGGCTCACAAAACCTAAAATATTTACTGTCTGGTTCTTCAGAGAAAATGTTTGCCAAATTCTCAACATCTTATATTGGTACTGGAGACCATTAATCCAAAAGAGGAGAAAAAATCAATCAGCAGTTAAGTTTGGAAGGAATCTAATGTAGTTCATTTCCATCTCTTCATTTCTCCCCATCCGCAGGGAGAGAAATACAGAACATTCTACTTGTATTTCAAAGCTCAGTAAACAAAAATGCACTAAATAATAAAGTCCCAGCTCTACAAAGAGTTAGTGCTGGTCAAACTGCAATATTTTTTCCTAGGTCTTTAGTGTCCTTTTTAGAGCAGTTTCAACTTCTCTTCCTCAACCAGCTAATTCAGAAGCTTAAAAAAGGTTCTACAATGCCAAAAGACATGTTCTCCGTAAGTTAAATTAACTCACAATCCTCATCTAAAGACGCACTATCCTGTTCCCAGAATCACCTGAGACAAGTGTGGGATCCTTATGGTTCCAAATCAGTTATTTATATGCCTGTTCCTTTTCATCAGGGATCTGAACATTCACAGGAGGAAAAAAACAGACAAATGAGAAAAATCCGTGGCAGAGATCAGTTAAGACTTATGGGCTTCTTGGCTGGCGTTTCCCTTAGGGACACTGTTGCTCTTTAGAATGAGACATACTGAAAGTGGCACAAAGACGCCCGGTTCCTTTAGACGCCTGGTTCCTTCCTAATAGAAGAAAGTGCTACCATAGGAAGGAACTAGTCTGGCTGTCACAGCTCTCAGGCTTCAAATTCTATTTTGGTTAGTGTACTAACATAAAAACTACATACGTATCAGTATTAGTATCTAAGAACAAGTAACCATTATAAAAGTATGCATACAGGTTCGGCGCGGTTCGGCGCCTGTGGCTCAAGTGGCTAAGGCACCAGCCACATACACCTAAGGTGGCAGGTTTGAATCCAGCCCAGGCCCGCCAAAAACAACAATGACGGCTGCAACCAAAAAATAGCCAGGCATTGTGATGGGCGCCTGTGGTCCCAGCTACTTGGGAGACTGAGGCAGGAGACTCGCTTGAGCCCAGGAGTTGGGAGGTTGCGGTGAGCTGTGATGCCATAGCACTCCACCCAGGGGGACAGCTTGAGGCTCTGTCTCAAAAAATAAAAAAATAAAAGTATCCATACCATTTTTCTCATTACATATAGTTTCCAGAAGAAGGCTGGTGTTTATCAATACCTATTTTAAGTCTTCAGATATGAAGCAGAAAAGGTAAAAAGATTACACCCCTTCCCATTTGGCTGCGTCTAAAGAACAGCTATATAGTAGTAGTCTTAACTGATCAATAAACATTAGTTCCACACCTCGTTTTAATTACATTAGTGAAACGGGCAATGAAGAAAAAACTGCTTTAACTGAAAAATAAAACAGATTTTTTTTTTTTTATTAAAAACAACAAATTCTGGCTCAGTGCCCATAGCTCTGTGGTTAGGGCGTGGGCCACATACACCAGGGCTGGGGGATTTGAGCCCGGCCCAGGTCTGCTAAACAACAACAACAACAACTACAACAAAAAATAGCTGGGCGTTGTGGTGGGCACCCATAGTCTCAGCTGCTTAGGAGGATGAGGCCAAGAGAATTGCTTATGCCTAAGAGTCTGAGGTTGCTGTGAGCTGTGATGTTACAACCCTCTATTGAGGGTGACATAGACTCTATCTCAAAAAAAAAAAAATTCTAATTCCTACATACATGGTACATTACTTGAATGCTAAGCAATACTATCCACACTGTTCAAGGCCAAATACAGTTGCTCACTCTTGCAATCCTAGCACTCTGGGAGGCTAAAACAGGTGAATTGCCTGAGTCCAGGAGTTCAAGACCACCCTGAGCAAGATCGAGATCCCCAACTATATTAAAAAGAGTAGGCTGAGATAAGAGTATAAAGCTTGAGCCCAAGAGTTTGAGATTGCTGTGAGCTACATACAACACCAAGGTACTCTACCCAGGGCAACAGAATAAGACGCTATCTCAAAACAAACAAACAACAACAAAAATAAAGTACTGTTAAAAATAAACATAAAATCAATGAAAGAAAATCTAACACACTGAAGAAAGACATTTAGGAAATAATTAGTAAAATTTTAAAACCATACTTCTTTAACTAGAAGTGAAGCCTTAAGCTGCATAAAATGATATTAAATTATAAAATATAGATACAAAGGGCAAAGTAACTTTTTTTAAAAAACTAGGAAATAGACTTGGCGTCTGTGGCTCAAGCAGCTAAGGTACCAGCCACATATACCTGAGGTTTGAATCCAGCCCAGGCCTGCCACACAGTGACAATGACAACCAAAAAAATTGCCCCGCGTGTTGTGGCAGCTGCCTGTAGTCCCAGCTACTTGGGAGGCAGAGGCAGGACAATAACTTGAGCCCAGGAGTTGGAGGTTGCTGTAAGTTGTGATGCCACAGCACTCTACCCAGGGTGACAACCTGAGGCTCTGTCTCAAAATAAAAAACCTGGAAAGTAGAGAACAGGATTTAAAAAAAAAAACAAAAAACCCACAGCTGAAGTATAATTTTCACTGATGTCCTGAATGAAGCTATAATACAAAAAAACACAGGCTGTGACCCTTTACATACTTTTCCACTTTCAAGCATGTTGTATGTTTATATTTCATACTGAAAGTCTTAAACCTCCTTTAATAAGTCTGAACTACTACATATCAACTTTTTGAGTAATCCCAAAATGGACACTTCTGCTCCAAAAGCTTCAGGTATTATCTGTATAGAAGTGCTTCTGCAATTTTGTATTTGAGTATTTCACTGCATTTTACATTTATTAAAACGAAGCAAAAAGTAAACTTTTTTAGGGGTATAGCAACTCAGTATAATTTCTTATAGTATAAATATAACCAAACTAGGTTCCAAATTCGGTCTTTGCCTATTTTTGTAAATAACATTGTACTGATACACGGCCGCGCTTCCTTGTTTCCATATGGGCTAGGGCTGCTCTTAACAATGGCAGAAGTTGAGCACTTGCAACAGAGACCACATGGCTCACAAAACCTAAAATATTTACTGTCTGGTTCTTCAGAGAAAATGTTGCCAAACTCTGTAAAAAGGCCTCCCATTTTAAGCTGGTTTTGGTTACAATCAAGTACACAAGAATTAGATAAACATGTACTGTGTTAGGACGTCCCTAAGCAGGCGATTTTAAATCAGATAACTCCCATAACTAATATCATCACCACCTATACTACTATTAGTAGAATCCTATTGGAATTTCCTACATATTCCAAGTTCCATAATGGGCATAGTACAGGCTTTACAAGGTTTTTGATCATTCTCCACAGGTACCTTTACGGAGCCCCAGCGGTCAGGGACTGTCCAGTTAAATTACAGGAAAGCGATAGAAATCATATACTATTCTACCTAGCATCTAATAATTTATTCCTAAGTATAGCTCTGCTAAAGGACATGCTCTTTGCTTATTAGCATGTTCTGAATCTTTCACTATGCAAAGTATGTAGCTGCTGCTCAATAAATATTTAATGAATACATTAACAAAATAATTATTGAAATAAATCTGAAATCATAGTTTTTGCTTGATTTTATTATTTTTTATTGGTATTTTCTCTTCCTTTCCAAAATAAAAAATGAATAAACAGTATTTAACAAGTATGCATGAAAAAAATAATGGTTCTCTTGAAGTACAAAGTTTAAGCTGGGTATTCAGAAACTTCTGTTTAATTTGATGGGTTTAAACTTTTCTGAAATAAAGGGAAGACACTGCAGATTCTAATTTCAAACATGTTGTCTTGTTAAGGTCTCAGAAAAATGATTACTTAGAAGACAGCCTCGTATCACCTCATGCAAAATAATTAAATGTACGTAACACATAAGGACCTGTATCAACCTATCCCCAGTAATTAACCAAGTTCCACCTTCAATACTTAATTTTTATTTCTTTCTTTTTTGAGTCTCAAGCTGTCACCCTGGGTAGAGTGCCATGGCATTACAGCTCACAGCAACCTCCAACTCTTGGGCTTAAGCAATTCTCTTGCCTGAGCTTCCTAAGTAGCTGAGACTACAAGCACCTGCCATACCTGGCTATTTGGCCCGAGCTGGATTCGAACCCACCAGCTCCGGTGTATGTGGCTGGCGCCCTAGCCTCTGAGCTACAGGTGCTGAGCCAGATAATTGTGTTTCTGTAATTTTTATATTCATGCACTCACCTGCTAATAAATTATACTTCCTAACTAAATATCAAAACAGGTTTTAACTATTTTTACTTTCTCCTATTTTTCATTAAAATATCAAAAAATAAACAGCTCTATCTGGACATCTGAGATCAAAGTAACAAGAGTACATCTACGCATAACAACAGAAGCTATTTACACAGCACATTTTGTGGGTTGGGCACTATTTTATATCCTTATATTAATTCACTTAATCTTCATAAAAACTTCAGGACATAAGTATTACTATTTTTCCCAATTTTACAGATGGGGAAATAGCTGCAGAAAGGTTCACTTACTTATCTAGGCTTAGACAATCTGGACTCTGAATCCAGGCAACCTGACTCCATAATCCTTGCTCTTTGCCTCTTTATACTATGCTGCCTCTACACTTCATATAAAATTTGATACTTAATAGTTAATTTTTAGAGAAGGATACCAATTGTAAGCTATGGAAAAAAATAAAGCACACCAAAATTCAAATCTTCATTACAGACTTAACTGGGGAAAAAAGGAAAGGACTTGAGCCAGTGAATAAAGTAATGTTCCTGCCTGAACATGTAGCTATCAATAAGTAAAACTGAGAAATTATACTCTTTACTCTCCAGGTCTTTTTTTATTCCACTGGCAACCACTTATTCATTCAAGAAATGTGCAACATGCCCCTGAAGGGATAGGAAAAAATAACAATCTCTGTCCTTGAGAAGCTTTGCAACTCATCTATGGAAAACAACACTCAAAACAGTTAAATGTACTTCCAGACTTTACCTCATGAGTTCCTTTAAAAAAAAAAAGTATATTAGAATATTAAATTTAATAAAGGATTAATCAGCAAATATAATATAAATTTAATAATAAATATTATGTTAAAAAAATAAAAATTTAGGCTGAGTGTGGTGGCTCTTACCCGTCTGTAATCCCAGCACTTTAGGAGGCCGAGGTGGGCAGATAGTTCAGACCAGCCTGAGCCAGAGCGAGACCTCATCTCTAAAAGTAGCGAGGCATTGTGACAGGCACCTATAGTCCCAGCTCTTTGGGAGGCTGAGGCAAGAGAATCGCTTAAGCCCAAGAGTTAGAAGTTGCCGTGAGCTGTGACGTCAAAGCATTCTACCAGGGGTGACAAAGTGAGACTCTGTCTCAAAAAAACCCCAAAAATCAAAAAACTTGCCTAAAGTAGTAACATTCTACCTACAGGAATATATTGGACCTACAGCTACATAAAGGCCTAACATAGCATTCAAAATACATATTCCCAGACAAATCCATTCTAAATCAACATGAAAATGCACATTTCAGACTTTTTGCCTGCTGCCTCAAAAGTTAGAAAACATCTTCTGAGAGGTCTCAGAAATCCACAAAATTTTGAACTTTTTCTTTCACTGAAATTTCCCTTAGCAATAACAGAAATAATAGTTACTGTTTGCTCTAAAGGATTTGACTTACTTATCTTGCTAATCATCTCAACGCCCAGGAATTTATTTATTCCTCTTCATGAGGAAGTTGTTAACCACCATTCAAAACCAGGTCTGATTCCAATGTCCAGGCTATTACACAAGACTTGTATTGTCCCTACCAAATACTGAAAAGTATTAGTAATCATTCCTTAGAGCTGTGTTTTAAAAATACTTCTGTTACCACAGTAGAAAACATTTTCATAACTGGCACATTAAGAATAGTCACAGAGGGCAGCACCTGTGGCTCAGTGGGTAGGGTGCCAGCCCCATATACCGTGGGTGGCGGGTTCAAACCCAGCCCCGGCCAAATTGCAACAAAAAAATAGTTGGGCATTGTGGTGGGCGCCTGTAGTCCCAGCTACTTGGGAGGCTGAGTCAAAAGAATTGCTTAAGCCCAAGAGTTGGAAGTTGCTGTGAGCTGTGATGCCATAGTACTCTACTGAGGACAATAAAGTGAGACTCCATCTCTTAAAAAAAAAAAAAAGAAAGAAAGAAAGAATAGTCACAGATTTCAGAGTTAAGAAAAGTAAGTATTTCAGACTTAGAGAGCAAGGAAAACCAGGTTTTTATTTAGACATATTTTTAAAAATTTTTTAAAAATTATAACAAGTTAATAACCTGTTTGTGAGGGTATAAACAACTATGTTACAATATTTGCATTTGTTATGTTTACTGCAGCTCAATTTTCAATCACAAAGAGGAATAGATGTATTTTTTTAATCGGATAAAAATAATCCAAGAATAAACATCTACGTTAAAAATATTATAGTAGCCAGAGCACACCTAGCCAAAACTGCTACCTAGAATTTTTCAATATCTCCGTTTTAGAGGAATTTGGCAATTGATAGCTGACAGTGTAATTATTTATTTTTTTCAGTTTTTTTTTTTTTTTGGCCAGGGCTGGGTTTGAACCCACCACCTCCAGCATACAGGGTCAGTGCTTTACTCCTTTAAGCCACAGGCACTGCCCAGTATAATTATTTCTTTTTCTCCAAAAGTAACATCGAGTATGTATGGAAGATACTACAAACAAGTACAGGGTGGCCATCAAGTCACCTGTATTATACTATGGGCAGAAATAATAATAATATAATAAAATGACTACAAAAGTGTGATATTTTTGTAGAAAATATCAGAAAAGAAGAATATGTAGAAAAGAAAAGGTCAATAATCTTTCAGATATTACTTCTGCTAATGCTGGAGTGTGGGTTAAAATACACAAAACTACGAGCTCCTTAAGCACAAACATTAGGTGAGACTGCATTTTATCTAGCGCACAGAAAATCTTTAGTAAGTGGCAACTAAAAAGTGAACATATATCCTTATCTTAGTAAGGGAGATTAGGCAAAAAATTCTGTCCTTCAAGAAAACTGATGGAGGTTTCACTGCATTAATAAATATTTACTCCTTTAAGATATATATTAATTATTCCCTTGCCCAAACTTGCTTCAAATTTTAGTTCAGTAAGCTAAACAGATAAAAGGAAAGAAATGGGGTCAATTCACCTGATATGGAAATACTGAAAACGATTCTCCAGCTAAGTTATATCTCATACTGCATGTTAATGCTTAAAGACGAACCAATATGGTAGGATACAGCAGAAAAGACTTTTTCCTTTACACTTTTCATTTATCAAATTCAGCATAAAAAATATTTAGAACAGCCTGACCTGAAACTATGAAAGATCTTCCTTCCTCTTTCCATCCTTACTAGAAATAATAAGTCTTTCACTTCTTGTCATTCCTATTTTTGCAAAGTCAAGTTTTTTACAGTGAAATTATTTTCATTGTGCTTTCCTTGCAAGATTGTGACCTTACAGATAATGGTTTTTAAATACATATAAATCTAGCAATTAGCTGAAAATTTTCCAATACTAAATATTACTGTAGTTTGTAATACTGCATATATGTTTACACCAAAATTTGAATTGAATTCTACATATAGGTAAAAGACCACCGCTCTCCAAATCAGCCAACAAAGATTTGACAAAGAACTCATCTACCAGTTGCCTCTGTAAGAGTTTAAATTTAATTAAACTTTAAAAGTATTTCACTGAATTTCAAAATTTTTTATTATTACCAACCACTAAACATTTACTCTGAACCTACAACTTGGAAGTATTTGATTCTAAGAATAACCTCGTGAGGCCCTAGTCAAATGCCATTTTCACTCTTTCACCGAAACAGCAATGTCTAAACTTACTGGTCTCAGGGCCCCTTTACTAAGACTCCAAAAACCTTTCATCATTTAGTATTAGAAATTAAAAACAAGAAATGTTTTAATTAGTAATTCATTTTAAAATAATGAACCCATTACATTTTACTACATATTTAGGGAAAAGTGATTAATCTGCCCCCAAAAAAATTAGTGGAAAAAACAAAACAAAACACTGTTTTACATTGTTAGAAATCTCTTTATTGCCTAGATCCTCACACCTGCATCTATATTCAGTCTGTTGTAATACGCTGTTTTGGTTAAAGTACATCAACAGTGGCTTTATAGAGAGAGAAGGTAAGAGAAAAGTACCTTCATAGCCCTCTCAGAGAAATGAACATTCTTCTCTGTCACGCCACCAAAATTTTACAAGTGGTGGTTTCTCAAAGATTAGTGGCAACATGGAATCTAAAAATCATATTAACTGTTTATACTTTGCCCTATTAAAATCCACTGGTCTATCTTCCACTTTGGCTCTTACTGCACACTGGTCATCTGAAGAGTATTCAAAGCATATATTCATTCACTGAATTATGCCCTATCAACCAAATGTTGAAATGTTTCATTATACCAGATCAAAAACGAAGAACAAAACAAAAGTCTTAACATTCACCCTGCTTTCATCGGGAATGTTTTGAGATTGAGAAGCTATAAGCTCATGGTAGCAAATACAAGTCTACACAAAATTCCAATTCATTTTTTGAGAAAATGAATCTCTACTCATACTAATGTACTAGTATGAGTAACCAGTCTGTCAATTTTTCAAGGAAAAAAGAGTGGGTCAATTCACGATTGTCAAACTACTTCTTCAATGTTAAAAAGAAAATACCACTACCAACCTTGCGAAGCTGCTGCGAAGCCATCACAGCTGGGATTCTACCTACTCTAGACCTGGACACCCGGAAGATGCTTCCCCACAGGGGAAGGTGAGAATGCTTCATGCTCCTCTGTGGCATTAGTAACTTTACTGAATCCCCTCTAGCTTTTTTTTTTCTATCTCCTCATTAAATTTCTGTATTCTTCTCTGCTATGCTGTAGAAAACAGCATAATAAGTAGCAATCAACCATAGGTTACAAAAACAGGGTTTCAGAATTTGCTTATCTTTCATAAATTCTATGACACCAATTTTTCTGATCTAGAAGCTATTCTTATACATCCTTTTTTTTTTTTAATTTTTTTGAGACAGAGTCTTACTCCATCACCCTGGGTAGAGTGCCATGGTATCATCATAGCTCACAGCAACCTCAAACTCTTGGGCTCAAGTAATCCTTTTCCCTCAGCCTTCTCTACTTCTTTATTATTATTATTTTTTTTTTTTTTTTTTTTTTTTTGCCATTTTTGGCCAGGGCTGGGTTTGAACCAGCCACCTCCGGCATATGGGACTGGTGCCCTACCCTTTTGAGCCATAGGTGCCACCCTGTACTTCTTTAATGTACACCAATCTACATTCATGATTTTCCCAAAATTGTGATCTTCAATGTTATTATACCAGGCTTCAAAACAATTGTTGTGGTAAAATTTTTTGAGTAGTCATTCTGAATTTAAACCATCTGTCTGGCATTTACTGAAGTAACTGCTAAAGATATTCTGTGCATACAGATGAGATTTTTCTCAACAAAAATGCAAAAATGTTTCCACATCTGTTGTTTTTGTTGATATGTCACCTAGATTAGCAAATTCTTCCCAAGAAAGAAAACAGGGTGAAAACACAGAACATTTTTAATGAACAAATTTTCCAATGACTCTATATTAAGATTATGTGAGCCTTTCAACCGTATTTTCTATTGCTACTCTCCTACAATTATACTACAATTATATATGTGTGTTTATCTGTATCTATATATACATATGCAGAGAAAAGGGAATTTCTGATATTCCCAATCAACTGACATTGTAATCTCTAAAATAAAACATTTTAAAAACTTATAAGTGCCTGAATATTCTAGACTATCAGATTCTGCCTACAAATGTGAAGGAAATTTATATGCGGTATCCAAGAATTCTGAAGCATAACAAGTATATTCACTCCATATTCCAAAAGACAGACATATACCAATGTAGAGAAAGTAATTATGGCATATGAACATTTGTTGTTTCTGGCAGCCTAGCATATCTTTTTTGGGGTACTAAGACCACCACCAATTCTCTTTGGTTATCTGTTGTCCCCTTCAAATGCTGTGATGGAACTGCCAATCATACTACCCGGCACATCTCAAACCTGTTGTTAAGGGATTGGCACAAAATGCAGCTCTACAAATCAAGGTCCTCAACTCAACTACCGGAGTAATTGGCCCAGAGAGGAACACAATACCGAAACCAGCCTGCAAAGTCCCTGCAAAGGACTTCATTTGACCTTCAGGCTTTTCTCTTGGATCTATAATTTTGATGATAAAAGCATAGAGCAATCAAGGGTTATACCCTCTGTATTAGTCAGAATTCTCCAGAGACACAGACTCAACAGGCTATCTATGCGGTGGGTGTGTGTGTTTACATATATAAAGAGAGAAAGAAAGGGAGAGATTTATTGCTTTATATTTAAGATAGATGTATTTCAAGGAATTGCCACACACAACTGTGGAGGCTTAGCAAATCCAAAACCTGCAGGGAGATCCAGGGAAGAGCTGCAGTTCTAGTCCAAGGGTGGTCGGCGGACAGAACTTCTTGCTCAAGGGAGGTCAGTCTTTGTTTGATCAAGCCTTAATCCAAACTGGATAAGGCTGACCCACATTCTGGAGGGTAATCTGCTTTACCCAAAGTCCACTAAGTTACTTTTTTTTTTTTTGAGAAAGAATCTCACTCTGTTACCCTCGTTAGAGTGCAGTAGCATCATAGCTCACAGCAACCTCAAAGACTGGGGCTCAAGAGATCCTCTTGCCTCAGTTTTTCTTTTTGAAGACAGTCTCACTCTGTGCCCTTAGGTTGAGTGCCATGGTGTCATAGCTTACAACAACTTCAAACTCATGGGCTCAAGTAATCCTCTTGCCTCAGTCTCCTAAGTAGCTAGGACTACAGCCACCCACCACAACAACCAGCTATTTTTAGAGATGGGATCTTGCTCTTACTGAGGCTGGGCTCAAATTTCCAAACTCAGGCAATCCACCTCCCTTGACTTCCCAAAGGGTTAGAGTACCTGGCCCAGCCCCCAGTAACTTACATATTAATCTCATACAAAAAATATTTTCACAGAAACATCCAGAATAATGTCTGACCAACACTGGCACAGTGGCCCAGCCAAGTTGACCCATAAAATTAACCACAAGTTCAACCCTTGTCAACTGTAGATGTATCAAATAGGTATTACCTTCACTACCCGATAGGTTATTTGCTACATTATTTATTGTTCAAAGCTGCCGGCAGAGACAGATACCTGATCTTTGTCATTAAGGACTTCATAATCTGAAAACAGAAATACACACACAAAGCTAATTAAGAGAATATTTTACTCTTCCTATTTTATAGCTCATAGAATTTATTTTTATTTGAAGACTAAATCTTCTAAACTTCCTATGGTGAACTAGAATAAATGTGGGCCCTCTATTCCTTGCCACTTCCCTCCCCGGACTTCACAGCAGTTGGAATCAGTGACTAGAATAGGTGTAATGTAAGAAAAGAGACCTAACGTCAGAAAAAAACAATCTGGTAGACAACTACTAGTTTGTCTGCCGGGCACCTTGCCCGAACTCTGGGAATAACAGCATGTCTCTAACCACTTCTTTGGGGGAACTGCTTTTCCTCAGATTTCAACTCTGGCCCCGGTCCAATCTGCCCCTGGCCTTAAGCAGGCATGTTCCAAACCAAAGCCACACCAAGCCAAGCCATCCCTTCTCCAAGATTTTCTCAATCAGAATTAAGGAAGAAAAACAAATAACTTTTAAAAAACTAAAAGGAGGGCAGCGCCTGTGGCTCAAAGGAGTAGGGCACCGGCCCCATATGCCGGAGGTGGCGGGTTCAAACCCAGCCCTGGCCAAAAAAAAACAACTAAAAGGATAGGATCCTGGCAATAGCAACTTGTCCACAGCCACACAGAAGGAGATCCTCAGAGGATCAAGAGATGAGAGATTGAAGAGATAAAAAGAAATCCTGTCAGCCAAAGAGGCCCTGGTTTTAGTCACTCCTACTGTCCACATGAAAAGCCCATCTTGCACTTTGATCTCTTGAGCCGGTGCCTCCCCGTTTTTTTCCAAGCTACTCTCAGTTGGGTTTCTAGCACTCAAAACTAACAGTTCTGACTAATACGCAGGGAATAAGGCAGAAAAAAGATAAGTAAAGATAAAAAAAGCCAAATATACCTACAGATCATGAGGTAAAGGACACAGTTTAAAAGAAAGGTTACACTTAAAAAGAGAAACAAAGAGAGAGACAACATGTTTTTATAAAAAGGAAAAGGAGAAAAATGGGTCAAAGCAGAGAGTGTTGATCTGAGTTGGAGAAGAGTGCAAGGGAGGCAAATCTGAGGACGTTCACGCAAACTGTGAGCCAGTGAATTGCACATATAAATACACACGTAGCATGCTCTTGGAAAGCTGGTCTGGGTCTTTTCATATACTAGATCCTCCTAAAGTCATAACCAATTAAAGAGGAGGAGCCTGAGGAGTAGATCAATGCTAACATACAGGAGATTCTTTGTCCCAGGGCAAAGCTAGTTATCATGAAGTATGTAGTTCTAGTATCAGCAGCTTCTGAGAAAGGCCCCAGCCATTGTAACCAAGTGTTCTTTTCTTGGACAGGAGAAAGTGTGGGGAGTGAGTCTAGTCATTCTGAAAGCCCTCAATCAGTTTTACCTCTAAAACTGTTTAACTTAAATGTAATTTCGGGCTATAGTCTAGTTCCTCCCTCAAATCTCTTCTACTTAACCATTTATAAATAATTGTCTTTAAAAAGTTTTATCAATACTCGGGGGGGGGGGTGCTCTCAGGAGTTCAATATCAGCCTGCCTGATCAAGAATGAGACCCTAGCTCCACTTAAAAAAAAAAACAACAGAAGAACTACCCAAGCACTGTGGCATACACTCATAGTCCCAGCTACTCAGGGGCCTAAGGCAGGAAAATCCCTTGAGTTTGAGGCTGCAGTGAGATAGGGTGATGCCACTGTACTACCAGAGCCAACAGAGCAATACCTTGTCTCAAAATACCAAGGCTGACAGAGTGAGACTTTGTCTCAAAAAAAAAAAATTCTAAAAGTTCTGTGACTTTCTGAATACATAATCAAATAAAAAAATTAAAAACTATTATTTTTTCACATTTTGACCAAATAGAAAAGACTTGACAAGATGATGACCTTAGGAAGCAGAAACAGAAAATAGGCAATTTCAAGATGTTATTCAAGGGAGAAAAACACAAAGAAAGGGAAATTCAAGGACATTATTCTAGTTTCTTTAAAAATCACAATTTTGCCTACATGTGACTCTCTTTATTAACAATCATGTTTTAAGTCGATTTATAAACCAAAAAAAGTCACATTAACACCACCGCCCCCCAAAAAAAGCACTGTTGATTTTGTCCCTCCCAGACATTTCACTAAAATATCACTAAAACAGGCCAGCCTGGGTGGCTCCCACTTGTAATCCTAGCAGTCTGGGAAGGCCCAGGAGAGTAGCTTGCTTGAGCTCAGGAGTTCGAGACCAGCATGAGAAAGAATGAGATCCCATCTCTACTAAAAAAAAAAATAGAAAAATTAGCCAGGCATTGTGGCAAGTACCTACAGTCCCAGCTACTCTACTAGGGAGGGTGGGGCGAGAGGATGGCTTGAGCCCAAGAGTTTGAGGTTGCTGTGAGCTATGAAGCCTATCACTCTAGCCTGGGGCAACAGAGTGAGACTATCCCAGGCCACCTCAAACAGTGCCTGCCTAGGACATTTACCCGGCCCACTGGGTGTTTCTGCTGCAGCTGCCTGTCCTGCTTAGCAGCTGACTCACAGTCCAGCCCTCCTAGGGTCTGAGGGACAGTGAACCGGCCCCCTGTTTAAAAAGTTTGAGGACCCCTGCTCTATCTCAAGAAAATTAATAAAATCACTAAAATAAAGTTCAATTTTAATACAAACAATTCAGCATTATGTGAGATGTAGTCATTTTGGTGGATTTTTGGAATCCTTTTTCTTTCTTTCTTATTCCCCTATAGTACATGATGTGCTCAAAGCAAAGGATAATGAAGAGAACAGAACTGAATTAAAGTGCTAATCAATACATATTACTAGTTACTAGGGTAAAATTAAAGAAAGAAAAATTAATGAGGGAAGTGATAAAAACTAACAGCTATGTTATTACTCTACCTGCAGATTTCATATTAATACATTACCTGTACATAAGGCAACATTATTAAAGAATTAGTACAAATAGATTCAATTCTTATAAATCTATTCTTATATTGAATAGCTTTTCCTTTTAGTTATTGAAATTAAATATCAGTTCTGCTTTACCAGCTTTTTCATTTTTATTTTCTAAAGATTAAGTCACCAGATATACCTACTTTGCCTGTCTCAAAATAGTCTATTCTTTTAAATAATTTTTTTAAGAGTAAAGTATTGTTAATACCAGGTAATGGATTCAAGGAGAGGGAGAGGGTTTTGAAAACCCAGAATCTGGAGGTCATTTAGCCAGCCCACCTCTTAAAGCAACACACGGAGTATCTGTCAGTGGCTTTGATTTGTAGTGTTCTGCCAGCTACACTGTCACCTTTCTGAATGATCCTACTTCAGTTTCTGTATAAAAAATACATCTCAGGGTGGAGCCTTGGCTCAAAGGAATAGGGCACTGGCCCCATATGCCAGGGGTGGTGGGTTAAAACCCAGCCCTGGCCAAAAACTGCAAAAAAAAAAATACATTTCACCCTTTATGACAGAAAGGGTAGAAAGAAAAACAAAATCATACCACAAATTCTAATAATTATTTAAAGAATAACACAAAGCTTGCCTTTGCAGTCAAACTAATAAAGGTATTGCTGTCTAATTTCAAAAAAAAATTCTTTTAATAATTTTGAAAATGTTCAAAAAATCCAAAAATCATGTAAAAATTTTACATCTTATGATTAATAAGATATAAGAAGGATTTTAGAATACTTTTTTTTTTTTTTGAGACAGAGACTCACACTGTTGCCCTGGGTAGAGTACTGTGGCGTCACCACTCACAACAACCTCCAACTTCTGGGCTCAAGTGATTCTCCTGCCTCCACCTCCCAAGTGGCTAGGACTACAGTGCTTGCGACAATGCCCAGATATTTTTTGGTTGCAGCTGTCATTGTTGTTTGGCAGGCCAGGGCTGGATTCGAACCTGCCAGCTCAGGCTGGCGCCTTAGCCACTTCAGCCACAGGTACCTAGCCTAGAATACTTTTTAATATATATAAACCAAAACATCAAATAGGAAACATGGGATCTTAAACACCAGGAAGATCCTTACCCATACTTGCCTGTGGTCCTTCTAATCTCTATGTGACCTGTATCCATCCATGTGACTAAGCAGTGAACACAATAATACAGCGCCAAGTGCCTCCTTTTGTGTCAAGTACACACACATAGGATTTTATTTAAACCTAACAACTGTGAGCTCCATTTCTAGAGGTGAGAAAACTGAGGCTCAGAGATTAAGTGGCTTGCCATCTCTCAGGAAAGGAGCAAGAAATCCAAAATCTGAAAACCTCGTTTGCCCTAACACAAGTTCAGTCTCCCCATTGTCCGAAATCAAAAAAAATAAAAATAAAATAAACAATTTTCCCATGCTCAAGAAACAAATAATTTCAACCTACAAATTGGCTGCTTTCTAAGGTAAGTGAACTTCAACCCTATTTTACCAAAGAAAATTTTAAGTATCGAGAACTAGGTTTTCAGGCAAAATCACCAAAACTTATTCAAACCATTATATCCCAGAAATCAAAGGCCCTAGAGAAAGGAAAAAAAAAAAAAAAGGACTGACAATCTCCTAAGATTCCTAACTTTACAAATGCTAAGCAATAAAGGAATGAAGTAGAGCGTTTATGGTGAGCCTGGGGCAGGTGACAAGGCAGGATTTCAGAAAATGTGAAGAAAGCTAAATAATGACTCCACTGCCTCCAAGAGTAGAGCGGGGGAGGACTTAACAAAAAGATCTATCAGCAGTGAGCAAGGATGTGGATGAAAGGGGACATTATTAGTTGCTGTTATACAAAGCCAATTTACACTTGTTTTTAGATTCAGCACCATTTATGTGGAAACAGACTTAGGCAAATCTCTAGCAAACATTAAAACAAAAAGAACTTTATACCTAATCCTGAACTAGCCAGAAAATCCAATTAGCCTGAAAAAAATCACATTCCTCAAGCATTCTTCTTAACTGAAATTCTATTTGTATAACAATTTTTAAAAATATTGCCTATAGTAAAATATGATTCCTGTTTTGTATATACATGTATGTATGTAATGTACTTAAAATTCATACTTTTTAATACAATAAATGATGTCTACATTAGCAGGCCACACAATTTTTAGAAATAAAAAACAAAAAGAAATAACTTAATATTCAATTAGAAATAAAGGTTAAGGCTC
>CAUYQV010092097.1:0-15738 GCA_963574575.1 Galagoides demidoff
ATGCCACAGCACTCTACTGAGGGCGATATAGTAAGACTCTTTCTCCAAAAAAAAAAAAAATAGCAAGAAACAAATACATGAATAGTATGCTGCTGTTTATTTTCTTAAGATGGCATATATGGTGTTTTAAAATGTCTTGGGTCTCATATTGATTTCACTTTCATAAATTAATTTAAAAATATTTTGAAATTAACTTTCATTGTGTCCTTAATCAAAGATAGCATATTTTGGTTACAAATTTCTGAAATAGTATATAGTATCTATATCCTTTTAAAGTTATTTGGTTCAAGCAGTAGGAAGCTTTGACTTACCTATTTACTAGGATGATAAGCTCATATTCTTAAAAGATAAAAAGTGAAGTGGGGGCTTGAATTAAGGAAGTAGCAGTAGCAGTAGCAAGATTCCAAAAGTTAAGTAGATTGTAGAGAATACAGAAGAAGAAGCCCACTTTAGGATGAAGGAGATGAGAGTTCCATTTTCAGCAAGTTGAATGGTATTTTAATGAAGAGTAGACAGATGGTTATGTGAGGTTAGACTTGGAATAATCAACCAGTGATGGCAGTTGAAACTACAGATAGATGTCTTGAATAAGAGGGCAAAAGATGAGCTCTGGGAAAGCAGCTTCATTGTATAGCATAGAGGAGGACAGATGATTGTGAAGTATTGACCAGAGAAGTAGGGACGAAAAACCTGGAAGGACTTGTCTTAAAAATCAAGGTAAGAGAAAGACTTATTTAATACCACTAACTCAGAATTTCCTAGCTCTTGAAAGTTTATGGATGATAAATCTCTAAGAAAAAATTAAACATTTAGTTTTTTGATTTTTAAAAAACTACTTGTGAGGGGAGGAGAAAGTAACATTGTCCTGGGAGAGATTATTGATCTCCTATTATGTTTCTAGCATGGTCATTCTATTTTATTTTATCATTTAAATTGTAACCTTTTGAAATGTTAAAGCTATTGTAGGGTATATTTAAGTATATTCATATGATGAAGGCCTGGTGATACATAAGATTCTGGAAGCAAATAGATAGCGTACCATTAATGAGAGAAATGATAAATAAACTTTGAATAAAGGATGTCTGGAAAATTTGACGTCTGCTTTAACACATTCTCTCCTCTTTCATTGATTTGCATTTTCAATCTGAAAAACTGATTTTGTTGAAGCTTATATACCAGATATATAAGATATATATCAGATATATTTTTTATAGGTTAGGAGGGAATAAAAGTTGTCTGAAAAGTATATTGTTCTTATCAACTGGATATAAGTGTGGTATGTTTTATCCCTTTAATTCATTTTGCATAAAGGTACTGGTTAGGGAGGGGGGTTTTACTCTCACGTTAATGGGTGTTTCAGTTCAGCACCATGCATATTTTTTAGATACATTTATCTTCTAGATTTATTGTTGTGTGACAAGGGAGGTAATTGTTATTAAATATAAAGTGAAAAAAATCTAAATTTGCTGTTATTTTTTAAGCAACATCAAATGGTTTTGTTCAAAATAGTTACTTTATATTGATTTTCTCACCAAGCATTGTATTTTCCAAAATATATTAAGTGTGCTTCCTTTTTCTTATACTAAGTTTAATTGGGGGTGGATATTAGAGAAATTATAATGTTATTTCAGTTTAAAAAGCACTTTTCTCCCCCTCTTAGCAAACAGAGTGCCTCAGATACAGTTCAAAACAAAGATTTTAAGTAATGTATATGTTATATTTTGGTCAGTTATTCTGGTACCCATTACTCTATTGGCATAAATAATTACTATATCTTCAAGGCTACTGAATTAGGTGTTAAGTTTCACTGCATGATTTGTTAACAAGTCAGTTGTTTTCCACCCCTGTTTGAAGGTTTTTAAGTGTTTTATGTTTGTATATACACAATACTCTCTCCATATTGTTTTAATTTGATACATCTTAATACTATTTTCCTTTCTCTTTACTCTCCATTTCTTGAAATCTATGTAGGATTGCTAAACAACTGCCCACTGGAATATATAAGCAATTTAAGGATTAGTTTTTATAATCTAATGAGTTGGGCCTAATAAGAAGGAAGGTGGGAATACTTTATAACCTTTGAATTATTGAAAGTCAAATCAAGATTGCTGATCTGCTTGAAGCTAACTAAGAAAAGGAGAATGGTGTCACTTAAGTAACACTTCTTTGATTATTGTTGTGCCTGCTTTATGGTAATAATTGAGTGATGAGAAGTGATAAGGAGATTCTGAAAAGTATAAGAAGTCTAGTATTAAGAGTGATGATGGTGATGCTATGAAAGAAAACCAGGTACTCTTCTGTAAAAACTAGATACAGTATAACCTCTATAAGTTGACCACCCAAGGGGCTGTAACTGGTCAGCATACAGAGGTGGTCTACATAAGGAACTAGGCCTACTGTGCTAATACATACATGTGGTACATGTCTAGTCTATGAAAATTAGGTCAATTTAAGAAGGCAGTCAGTGGTAAAGGTCTTTACAGTAATATTGTTGATGTCCCTGGAGGGTAATAATTTTATATAGAGAATCTGAAACTTTCTAGTTTCTTCTCCTCTCTGAAATAATAGTCATTTTTATAACATAAGTTTTGATAACTTGAAATTAAACTATTATAGATTAGATGGTACAAAAAAATGTCATGCAAGTGACGGCGATGACAATTTATCACGGGTATAGTTGAGTTTATTGGTGAGAACTTACACATATTGTTTCTGAGAATGGAAGATATGCAATCTAGTACTACTTTTTTATTTTTTTTATTTTTTTTAGACAGATCCTCAAGCCGTCCCCCTGGGTAGAGTGCCATGGTATCACAGCTCACAGCAACCTCCAACTCCTGGGCTTAAGCAAGTTTCCTGCCTCAGCCTCCCAAGTAGCTGGGACCACAGGTGCCCACCACAACGCCCAGCTGTTTTTTGGTTGCAGCCATCATTGTTGTTTGGAGGGCCCAGGCTGGATTCGAACCTGCCACCTTAGGTGTATGTGGCTGGCACCTTAGCCACTTGAGCCACAGGCACTGAGCTTAGTACTACTTTGTTAATTATGTCTTTGGGGAAGTTAATTAGACTTTTACGGCCTTTACTTCTTTATTATATCATAAGGAACCTGCTTGCCTGAGGACTAAGGGTTAACTCCTTATTTCTGCCAGTCTCCAATTTTTAAAAATACCTGCCATGTGTTAGGCACTGTTCTGGTTGTTGAAAATACTTCACTGAACAAAACAAACTACTTACCATGAAGCTGAAATTTTACTTTGGGTTATAAACAAACAATACATGAATGCCTATGTCAAGTGTTAAGGGATGTGGAGAAAATAGAGCTGGTAAAAGGGAGCATAGGGAGTGGAAAGAGGCAGGTTGCTTTTTCCTCTTTATGGGAAAGATCTGTTTGATAAGGTGGCATTTAAGCAGAGAAAGATGGAAGAAGTGAGACTGAACCTTGGGGAAGAACATTTTAGGCAAAGAATGGCAGGTACAAAAACTCAACAGAGGTTTGTGTAGATGGTTCCCAGTGAACAATCAGTAAGTTACTTCGCTTTCGTAAGCCTCAGTGCCATAAAGTGTTGTTGCAATGACTGCATGAGGTAACCATTGAAAGCAATTGGTAATGTATCCTAGAGTACATTAGGGCGCGTTCGTGCCTTGAACACTCTTCGTTGGCTTCCTCTTTCACAGTGAATAAAATCCAGATTCTTAACTGTCTCTACAGACTCATCCTGAACAGTTGTCGTCTTCTTCCTTGTTCTCTGTGCCTTAGTCATACTGGCCTACCTAGCCTGTTCTTATCTTGGGCCTTTGTGGTTGAGCATTCTTCTCCCCCCAGCTTCTTTGCTTCTTCAAATCTTATCTTCACTGAAAGACTTTCAGTGTTGTATGGATGTTTTAACAGAGCTGAAGAAAGGAATAGTGGCTTAAATTAAGAGCTACTTTTTCTCTTTTAAATGGTAGTAGGTAGATAATCTAAAGCTGGAATGACACTGCTATTCTCAGGCAAGTACAAATGGTAAGTTATTTCATGTTTTCGGGCTTTAAACAGTTGCACCTGGGTTTCTTAATCTGACATACCTTTAAGCTTTTACACGGTTTCCACAGATATGCTCACTAACTGATTTATTTTTGGAAGGAGATGTTAACACATCTCCAAGAGGGGAAAGTAGCAGAGATTCCTATTTTAAATTTTTGAATGTCATTTGCTGAAGTTTCAGCATTATCTTGTGTTTCCTATAGTATATAACTTAATATCCTAGTGTGGTTTCTAATTGTAGGTTATTAATGCTTTAAAAAAATGTTCCTGGGCGGAAACCCTTAGTTCAACAAGAAAGAGCTGGGAATCCTTAAAGTTTCTCATGTTTGAATTTCATAATGATATTTTAGTTTTGGCATAGTAAAAACAAAACAAAACACTAGACTTGAACTAGTGGTTTTTCAAAGAGGTAGACCACACTACCCCTCTTTTAGACTTCGGCTCCTTTGTTGGTTCTGGCAGATGATTGTGGTATAGCTTGAGTGAAGGTTGGGAAAGAGAAAAAGTGGTGAAATGTCAAAGTGCTGCACGTTTGTCGGCTGATATGGCATCTTCCTTGGCTGAAGTGGCTTAATGACTTGCAGATTGTATTGGGAGTGATTCTGTTGCACTTGCTTGTCTTATGTGGGATTCTGGATTATTGTGACAATGTTATTTGAACATGGACCCTTTCTGCAGTACTCACTTGATTCATTCAGTGATTCTTGAAACTTTTGATGATTAACTTTAATGCAGGAGGTGTTCAGTAAATATCTGGACTTAACAAGGTGTGGCTTATATATAAACAGATTCTTCAGGTTATTTAAAAGCAGGGAGGAAAAAAATTCTGTTAATCACAACTAATTCTCAAACATTTTCAAGAGTGAAATCTCTTAGGAATGGCCTGTGTATCAACAATATGATCTTCTGTTTTTAGCAAAAATACTTATATAGTATAAAGTGGAATGTTACAGGGTATTATACTGGATAGTAGTGAAATAGACAAGGAGAGTAGAGTAGACCACCGAAAAATAATTCTCTATCCATCTCTTGTATTTCTGCATTATTTTGCAAGTAAAACAGACTGCCTGTTTGTTCTAGAGGAACTGTCTTTTCAAGGATGTTTGTATAGCATATAGCTGTGGAGGCTGTAGTGTCTTCCTCCTGAGGAAAGGGCAGGTATGCTTGCTCCCCAGTGTAAAATATTTGGGTTCCCTAAGTTGGTGTTCTCTTGTGTTGTAACCCCTGCTTTCTGTAGCTTTCACTTGGGCTTGTCTTTGGATAATTAGATAGCTAGAAAAGAAAGGAAAAGTAATTGTAGAAATCTAGGATTCTTTAAGCTGATGGTTTTGCAAGTGTTTTTAAGTTTTGCTTCATTTTAAAGAATTAACAATAGAAATGTTAGATCATTTATTATAGCTGTAAGAAGGTAATGCACAACTGTAGTTGGCAGATCCATACTCAATAAAAAATGCCTTTCAGACAAAAGATTGAAGGTATGTGTGCATTACAGTTGCAATAAAGTATTTAAGTTATATAAATGATGCCTTGATTCACACCAGAACTGAGTTTTCTTGTGTGGATCTGCCTATTCGTGCTGATCATGTGGGATAAAAAGGTTTTAACTGAAGTTGAAAAAACTTAGAAGACTATAATGTGCTTTATTGTGTGTGTGTGTCTGTATCTGTATGTGTGTGTGATTATTATAAGTTGCCTCACATTTTTTTTTTCTCCTTAAAGCTGAGGTGGTACCTTGCAACTTATTGTTTTGCATTACATGATTTTGTAGCAATATTTAGACAAGAAGTAAGATTGCTGGCTATAATATTAGACTTTTCAGGATTCTCAGTAATTGTCATTTAGCTTCATAATTTTACTTAGAAGGAAACTGAGATTCAGAGATGTAAAATAGTTTTAGCTAGTTCTCAGTAGAGGTGTAGACTTGAAATGAGATTTGCCGATAGCAAGTCTAATAGTTTTTATATTTCATCATGCTGCATCAGGACAGAAAAAGTGAATGCCTTGAGAGTGATATTTCCTGGGGTTGAAACAGTATGGTGGTATAAATGACTTACCTCCTGAAAGCCTATCTCAAGATACCATCACATTCTGGGGAGGACACAAATATTCAGTCCATAGCAATGGGGAATCAGCTTTATAGAGTACTTGTTGTTTAAGGGCACTTGACTTTATAGAGAGCTACTACATTCTCAATGAACTCCTGCCCCTACTCTTTATCAGCTTTGGTTTGAAGGGAGAAGGCTACTTTAGACATTTAGAAGGAAGATTGAAACCGTAAACTCTCATCCTCACCCCCTTTAAATTTTGTTTTCCTCTAGAGACCTATCAATTAAGTTTATGGTTAATTTCTGGGCAGAAAATAAAGATTGGCACAATGGAAATAGCATGTTTTGCTGTGTAAAATGCACTCCTGTATATAATGCATATCCAAAATTTTTTGGCCCAAACTTTCAGGAAAAATGCCCCCAAGAAAGTGACTGGCTCTTGGCCAGGAGAGATACATCTTGGGCGGGCTAACACTTCCCTGGTAAGCAAGACCCCTACAGGCTCCTGCTCTGTGGAGGCTGCTGCTTCCCTTTCTCCCACCAGCCCTTCCTTCTCCTCCATGTCGGGCTGGAGCTGAGATGGCCAGGCATGTGGCTGGTGGGGTGGGAAGTTCTGAGGCCACTCGGCCTATGGACATCCAGACAAGTCTCCAGGGCCTGTATGGGGCTCTCAGCCCCCTCTGTCCCCTCTAGCCTTGATCCTTGGCCTTGCTCCACATTGCTGCAGCCCTCCTCACCAGCCCCACCACTGCCCTGACCCCTGATTGCAGTGCTTGCCAGAGGCTGTTCCTGCCCACTCCCACTAGTTCCTGGATCCTTCCAGATTGGAATCCCATGCACTTAATGGGCTTAGGAGGCTGCTGGGGCTCCTCTGCTCACAAACAATACATAGAATGCACATCTCTGTATTTCCCTCAAAAATTTGGGCAAAAGAGTGTGCATTATACACGGCAAAATACTGTAGTAGAATTTCTTACTGGAATCACATGATAGTGATACCGGACTTTCAGGTTCTTGGTCTCGGTGATTTGAAGAATAAATCTGCGGACCACAGGTCAGTGGCAAGACAAATTTATTTACAAATAAATAAAATCTTTATTTATTACAAAGAAAAAGAATACAAAAACACTAAAGTTTCTTGTAGGGAGAAAAAACCCAAGTCGGGAGAGAAGCTCTCTGTTTTTCTCTCCTTTAGTCTCCATTTTCCAGTCTATATAGGTGCATGGGTTCCTTCTATATGAGGCCAGGAAATGAATGGACAGTCTCTTCCACCGGACAAAATGAATGAATGTACTAATGAATGGACATAGTTCCTTCCGCTGGGGCAAGGTGAATGAATGGACACAGTCCATTCACAGAACTGAGGCCTAGGAAACTTACATGAAATTGACCTAGGCATAGGAAAGGGGGATCTGTATTTAGTCATAAGTGTAAAGGGGAAGGAGACACCAACTGCGGGTGTCTCCCAGCAGTTGTCCAGTCCCTTTGGCTACTGGAGACTCCGATGGGGGAGGGAAGCTCCCGCCTCCTTGCCTATGCTCTAGCTCGCTGGTTCCTCTGCCGGCTGCTGCCGCACCAACACAGCTAAGGTGGAGGCGGTGCGTTCTCCAGCCCAGCTCAGCTGAGCTGGCTGGGGCGCCACCTGTCCTGTATCAATAGGAACCCTCTGTGTTTTAGTATGGCAAATGCTATCGATTTAGGACCTTGTCTATCTACCTCTCACATATCTTAATCTGTTTTGTTGTTGGTATAAAGGATGAGTAATTTATAAGGAAAAGAGGTTTATTTAGCAAGCTGTATAAGCAGCCTGGCACCAGCATCGCTCAGCTTCTGGTGAGGGCTTTGGTGCTATGTCATAACATGGTGGGGAATGTCAAAGGGGAAGTGGGCACGTCGGGAGAAGGACCACACCAAATGGATTGTCCTGATTTTATAACACTCACTTTGAGGGAACTAACTCATTCTCACCAGAACTAACCCAACAACTCACTTTTGAGGAAATTAATTTATTCCTATAAGAACTAATCCTGCCTAGCCAAAGGAGAACTCATTCACTGCCTCAAAAATGGTGACAGCACCAAGCTATTCATGAGAGATCTACCTCTGTAACCCAGATGTCTCCCACCAGGCCCTACCTCTCAACACTGCCACACTGAGAATCAGATTTCAACATGAGATTTGGTGGGAACAAAGAAACCACATCTAAGCCATAACACAACATCACATTTTCTTCAGGTATCATAGTTGAATTTTTTTTTTTTTTTGAGATGGAGCCTCAAGCTATTGCCCTGGGTAGAGTGCATGGCATCACAGCTCATAGCAACCTCCAACTCCTGGGCTCAAGCGAGTCTCCTGCCTCCACCTCCCAAGTAGCTGGGACCGCAGGCGCCCGCCACAACCAACGCCCGGCCATTTTTTGGTTGCAGCCATCGTTGTTGTTTGGCAGGCCCGGGCTGGGGATTCAAACCCGCCACCTTAGGTATATATGGCTGGCACCTTAGCTGATTGAGCCACAGGCGCCGAGCCTTCATAGTTGAATTTTAAGCACTTTTTTCCGCCTTTAAAACTTTGAATTCTGGCTAAGTGCCCATAGCTCAGTCAGTAGGGCACTCATAACTCAAGGCTGGTGAGTTTGGGCACGGCCTTGGCCTGCCAAACAGCAGTGACAACTGCAACAAAAAAATAGCTGTGCGTTGTAGCAGGTACTTATAGTCCCAGTTACTAGGGAGGCCAAGGCAAGAGAATCCCTTAAGCCCAAGAATTTGAGGTTGCTGTGAGCTGTGATACCATGGCACTCTACCGAGGGCGACAATAAGACTGTGTCTCATAAATAAATAAAACTTTGAATTCTGGTATACTTAATTCATGGGCAGTCCTTCTGTTGCAATTGACTTGAAAGATTTAAGATTTAACCTAGTAACAAGAAGGGCAGGTTCATTTGCTCACAAATGAGATCAAGTTTAAATGATTCAGTGTGACTAAGAAGTATATCATGGAAACTGATCACAGTACTATCATAATTGATTTCTTTCTAACTATAGCAATTTGTCATCTTTGAGGCAAGTTGATATGTCTTAAATCTGATCTCTAATTATGCTATTTCTAAATAGAAAAAATTCACACTATTTTTTCCATTTTTTTTTTGTGGTGAAATACATATTAGCCATCTTAATCATTTTTAAGTTCAGTGGTATTAAATACATTCTTATGGTCGTGTAACACTATTGGTCTCCAAAACTCTTTTTGTCTTGCAAAACTGAAACTCCGTACCCATTAAACAGTAGCTCCCCATTCTTCCTTCTCTAACCCGGTAACCATCATTATATTTCTGTCTCTATGATTTTTGACTACTCTAGGTACATTATAGAAGTAGAATCGTATAGTACTAATCCTTTTGTGATTGACTTAGTGTCACTTAGCAAAATGTCTCTAAGGTTCATCCATTTGGTAGCATATTTCAGAATTTTTTTCTTTTTTTAACAGTATTTTATTTTTTATGCTTTTTATGCCATAAATTCATAATGAATAGGTTCTAGCATCTTATGCTCCCTTTCAAGTAGTTCTCTTGGTTCTCCTCTGTGCTATTATGCCATGAACTCATAGGGAATAGGTTCTGGCAGCTCAGGCTCCGTTTATTGGTTCTCACAAAGTGAGCTGCTCTGGGTGGAGCAGGCCAGCACTCAGTTGAACCTTTCTCTTTGCCTTCCTTCTTTTTCTGATCATTTTCCTTTATGCATTTCAGGAAGCTATCTCATCTCTTAGAGTGCTTAATATGCTCAATATGAACAATAATCCTCTTGGCAAGAATCTTGCCCTTATTTATTTATGACAATCCCAGCAGCATGCTGAGTAACACTGTAGGCTCTTCAGTTTTGTCATGGTGACATTTGTGTGGCATGCCATTTTGAATAGTATCCATTTCCTTGATGTCTACAGTATTAGCTTTCTGTAGATTCTCATGTATGTGGCCAAAGGAACAAATCCATGTTTTCTAAAAGGCCTCGAGGACATGTGTTGGGTGCCCCTCCTCTTTTCCTTCTGTTGTTGTCATTTTGGTGACTTGCTGGAAGAGGCGTCTCTGGCCCAAAGGCAGAATTTTCTTTTTTAAGGCTGAATAATATCCTGTTGTGCATTTGCGTACCATACTTTGCTTATGTCCAATTTATCTGTCAACAGATTGCTTCCACATTTAGTTAATGCTTCTATGAACATGAGTGTTCATATAGCTCTTTGAGATCCTGATTTCAATTCTTTTTTTTTTTTTTTTTTTGAGACTGAGCCTCAAGCTATCCCCCTGGGTAGAGTGCCATGGCATCACAGCTCATACCAACCTCCAACTCCTGGGCTCAAGCGAGTCTCCTGCCTCCGCCTCCCAAGTAGCTGGGTCCACAGGCGCCTGCCACAGCACTGGGCCATTTTTTGGTTGCAGCCATCATTGTTGTTTGGCAGGCCCAGGCTGGGGATTCGAGCCCGCCACCTTAGGTGTACGTGGCTGGTGCCTTAGCTGATTGAACCACAGGCGCCGAGCCCCTGATTTCACTTCTTTTCAATACTTACACAAGAATGGAATTGCTAGATCATATAGCAATTCTATTTTTAACTTTTTAAGAACTGCCATGCTGCTTTATACAGTGGCGGTACCATTTTACATTCCCACCTGTAGTGCCCAGGGGTCCCAGTTTCTCTATATCCTCACTGTACACTATTTTTTAATATACTTCTCTTGGTAGGGAGAAGCACTAGTCTTGTTAGTTACACCACTTTTCCAGTCACAACATGTTTGTGTAATTAGGAATTGAGTTTTGACTACTGTGAAAACCCAAGGTGTGTGTTATGAACAGTTCAGAATATTATTATTCACACTATGCTAAGTGCTGATTTAGTGGGTGTGAGAATGATTAGAGTTCTGTTGTTGGATTCTTAAAGTACAAGAAACACTTTTAGGACGAAAATGGCAGAGAAGGGAGGTAAGGGAAAGGAATATGGCACCGTGTTCTTTCTAACACATTATTCTTTTGAGAGCTTCCTTGTTTTAGAGCAGAGAAGGATCAAAATTTTACCTGCTTTAATTGCTTTTCTGACTAGGGAAAGCAGGTACTGAATGGACCCTCACCAGTGGTTATTTTTTAGTTTTTAAAAAGGCCTAATTGCATATGTAAAGTGAATTGTCAAATCTAAGGCACAGAAACTTGAATACAGTGGGTCTGCTCTTGTATTGAGTTATTTTTTTGTTTCATTCTTCTGTCCTCTCATACCTCCTTCCCTATCATCTCCTCATTAGTGGAACATACTTAATGTGTAGTACTACTGGGAATACAGAAGAGTCTGTGAGTGATTCCCTCCTTACAACTGATTTGTGTTCTTTGTTTGGAATGTGTTCCTTGCCATTTTTTGTTTAGCTACTTGCCACTCATCCTTTAGGTCTGAAACACCACTTTCTATGAGAAGCTTCCTACGAGCTCATGTGAGGTCTGTGAGATCATGGACCTGTCGTGAGTGCTTGGCACATATCAGGCCCTAATTAATTTGTATAAACTGTCATCATGGAGTGTTGGATTTAAGGGGCAGGGCAGATGGATAAACAGATATATTTAGAAATATGATGTGATCAAGTATACACTAGAAGCACTTCTAGTACATAGAAGAGGGAAATTGCCCTCGAGGAGAAAGGGAGTGTCCATCTCCTCTTGTTTTTAAGTACTAGTGTGATAATAGTATGTAATTTTCAAGTTCATTCATTTATTTACAAACATTTAGAATATTTGTTTATGCCAGGCAATTTCATCATAGAGCTTTTCAAAATAAGTTGCCTCTCCTTGGGGGTATTTTGGATTTTTGTTCAAAATTGTTACAGTCTGTGGTCTCTGAGATAATTTTATAGGAAGAGATGTGGGAGGTGTAGGTTAGAGGGGAAACTGCAATTCTTATTTCTGGTGATTTTTATTAAATAAACTCCTTGTATGTCATTTTGATTTTTTTTAGGCTCTTGAAGCCATATATTTAAAATTTATCATTGTAATGTATTTCAACAAATATAGCTTATTTGTTTCTACATACAAGTGTGAGAGATATGTTATTTTAAAAATGTATTAATAAATATATTAATAAACATTCATGTTTAATATTTGTTATAGATGGTGAGACCATAGTTGATAAAACACCTTTTATCTTTATATTTAAAAATTCATTTATATTAAGTAATTTGCATGACAGTTTTCCAAAACCTTGTCTGTAATTTTCTTATAAACATATGCTAGACAGCTTAAAAAATAGTTAGATTATTAAAATAGTTAGACTTTAAGCTTTAATGTTTTTCTGTTGCCCGCTTTTATGTTTTCATTTCACTCTGCAGTAGAATTAACTATGACAAGATCCAGGTTATCCTCTGCTCAAGGAATTTAGCTGTAGTATAAAGCGATCATACTTAAGAAGTGGTTCTGCATGTATCCAAGGGATAGAATTATTACCTATCCCCTTCTGTCCAGGGGACAGAATTACCACATGTAGAAGTGGTTCTACATTATCCAAGGGATAGCATCATCTCGCTGTAAGAATGCTCAACTGTCATCTTATATTATGTCCTATTATGTTAGATTTAGTGGGCTACTCCGTTTCTATAAAGTGATTTTATCAAAAACTTAAAGTTCTCAAAAAGGGCTTTTACCCACACCTCCCACATCGTATTTGAATTCTTTTGCCTAGCCTGGGCCAGCTAAACAACAATGACAAATGCAACAAAAAATAGCTGGGTGTTGTGGCGGGTGCTTGTAGTCCCAACTACTTGGGAGGCTGAAGCAAGAGAATCACCTAAACCCAGGAGGGGCCGGGGCTGGGTTTGAATCTGCTACCTCCAGCATATGGGATCGGCACCCTACCCCTTTGAGCCACAGGCGCCGCCCTAAGCCCAAGAGTTTGAGGTTGCTGTGAACTGTGATGCCAGAGCACTCTACCTAGGGTGACATAGTGAGACTCTACCTCAAAAAATAAATAAATAAATTCTTTTACCTAAGAATGGCATAACTTTTTTTATAGTAAGGGTAACACATTCAGACATAAATGTAGAGTTTGAGGTTGCTGTGAGCTGTGATGTAACAGCACTCTACCTAGGGTGACATAGTGAGACTCTGCCTCAAAAAAAAATAAAAATAAACAAAAATAAGTAAATTCTTTTGCCTAAGAATAACATAACTTTTTTATAATAAAGATAACGCATTCAGACATAAATATAGAGTTCAAACCAACACTTGTGTCAGCACCGGCCGGTTCAAAAAATGAGACATTGTTTCATTGAGAAGCTGCCTTGCACATCTCATCCCAATAATTACCTATAGATCCTCCTCAAAGGTAAACTATTATCTGGATTTTTGTTTGTTTTTCTGAGGCAGGGTCTCACTCTGTTGCCTAAACTAGAGTGCAGTGATGTCATCATAACTCACTGCAATCTAAAACTTCTGGGCTCATGCACACTTCCTGTCTCAGCCTTTGAGTAGCTAGGTCTACAGGTACACGCCTCTACTCCTGGCTAATGTTTGTGTTTTTTGTAGAGATGAGGTCTCATGAGGTTGCTCAGGCTGCTCTTGAACTCCTCCTGGCTTCAAGTAATTCTTCTGCCTTGACCTCCCATAGTGCCAGAATTACAAGCATGAAGCCACTGTATCTGGCCTGAATATTTTTTGTTGGAAGGTTTTTTTATTATGTATTCAGTAGGGGTATTCTGATTTCCTATTTCTTGTGGAAGTTTCAAGAAGATGGATTTTACTAAAATTTTTCTATTAACATTGTCAGCATAGAGTTGTTCATACTTTCCTTTTAGAATATTTTTAATATTTGAAGGTTTTGTCTTTTTCTGTCCTTGTTTAATTTCACCTGGCATTTATCAATTTTATTTTCGAAGAACTAACTTTTGACTTTTGTTTCCTCTTTTGTGTTTTAGTTTTTTTTTTTTGGTTCACTTATTGCTCTTTGTTGTTTCCTTTCTTTTACTTTTTTTTAGGTTTAATTTACTGCTGTAAAAGAGGTAAAAATTTTCCTTCACCTTACAGTTACTAGCTTGAACTGTAAGACAGATTAAGATGGGAAAAGCATGCAAGTTTTATTTATGCAGATGTGGGAGCCCTCACAAGAAAAATGAAGACTCAAAGAAGTTAGCACTAAACACGTATGCTAGTTTAGACAAAGAGTGCTAAATTGTGAAATTGTGACAAGAATAAAGGGTTTCAACTAGAACAGTTAATTATCAAGAAGTGACTAGGAAGGTAAGAGTTAGTTTAATAAGGTTTGTACAAATTTGGCGTGGCCTTGATTTCTCATCTCTAGTGGTTAAAAATGTCTTTTTCTTTCTGGTGCAGGGAAGATACCTTTCACATGGGAGTTTAGTCTCCTACTTTTAGGAAGAAAAAGCAAGGTCAGGGTACCTTTAGCTCAAAATATCAATATACCATAGCAACATCTTTTGGAATGGCAGTCCTGAACTCCTTCACTGCGCTTTGAAATTTTTTGGAATGGATAATTAATTAGTTCTTTGATTTCCTACTGTCTTGAAATAGGCAGAGAAAATTTATAGGTATAAATTTTGATAGGGCTTTCATTATTGTTTAGTTAAACATACTTCTCACTCTGGTTACATCTTCAATCCATAGGTTAGCTGTAGGCAAATTGAAGAGATTACAAGTGGTTATAAGTCCACAGTGATAAAAAGAGAGTAATACTGGCACAAAAATAGAGACATAGGCATTTGGAACAGAATAGAAAATCAAGAGATGAAACCAGTTTCTTAACAGCTATCTAATCTTTGATAGAATCCAAAAAAGCACACACTGAGGGAAAGATCCCTGTTCAGTAAGTAATGCTAGGAGAACTGGATAACCACGTGTAAAAGACTGAAATCTGACCCACTTACAAAAGTTGATTCATGATGGATAAAAGATTTAAATCTAAGGCAGGAAATGATAAAAATCCTAGAAGAAAATATGGGAAAAACTCTTGAAGATGCTGGCCTGGGGAAAGATTTTATGAAGAAGACTTCCATGGCAATTGCAACAACAACAAAAATTAACAAATGAGACTTAATTAAACTGAAAGCTTTCTGCACAACTAAGAACACAGCAATCAAAGAAAATAGACAACCTTCAGAATGGGAAAAGATACCATCTGTGAAGGCTTGATAAATAGTATCTATAGAGAACTCAATCAGGAAAAAAAAAAAAAGATCTAACAATCCCATCTGTCACTGGGCAAGAGACATGAACAGAACTTTCTCTGAGGAAGACAGGAATGGTTAACAAACATGAAAAAAATGTTCATCATCCCTAAACATCAGAGAAATGCAAATCAAAACCACCCTGAGATATCACCTAATCCTAGTAAGATTAGCCCACATCACAGAGTCCCAAAGTTGCAAATGGTGGTGTAGATTTGGAGAAAGTGTAACACTTTCACACTGTTGGTGGGATTGCAAACTAATATAGTTTATAATTTAAAAGACAAAATTTGTATAGGAAAGTAATAGATTAGAAAGGTAATTTCCAAAACACTTGAAGAAATTGGCCTGGGCGAATTTTTTCTGAGACGGACCCCACGGGCAATTGAAGCAACATCAAAAATACACTATTGGGACCTGATTAAACTAAAGAGCTTCTGCACAGCCAAGAGCACAGTAAGTAGGGCATG
>CAUYQV010092100.1:0-23671 GCA_963574575.1 Galagoides demidoff
TGTGGTCCCAGCTACTTGGGAGGCTGAGGCAGGAAACTCGCTTGAGCCCAGGAGTTGGAGGTTGCTATGAGCTGTGATGCCATGGCACTCTACCCAGGGGGATAGCTTGAGGCTCCGTCTCAAAAAAAAAAAAAAGAAAAAAAAAAGAAAAAAAGAAAAAAAGAAAAAAAATGAGTCTGCACCAAATGAGTTCTGTTTTTTTCTTTTTTCTTCCTTCCTTTCCTCCCTGTCTTCCTCCCTCCTTCTCTTCCTTTCTTTCTTTAAATTTTTAGAGATAAGGTCTTGCTATGTTGCTCAGGCTAGAATGCAGCAGCTATTCATAGGCTCAATCATGGTACTCTCTACTCCCTGAACCAAATGATTTGTAAAACTTCTCACAGCTTTAATGTTCTTAGATTATATGACCTTGTCTTCTATTTCCTTTCTTTCTTTCTCTCTCTCTCTCTCCCTCCCCCTCCCTCCCTTCCTTCCTTCCTTCCTTCTTTTTTCCTGCCTTCCCTTTCCTTCCTTCTTTCCTTCTTTCTTGAACTGAGTTTCACTCTGTTGCTCCAGGCTAGAGTACCATGGCAGTGACAGCTTAGCTCACAGCAACCTCAAATTCCTGGGCTTGAGGGATCCTCCTGCCTCAGCCTCCCAAGTAGCTAAGACTATAGGCACCTGCAACAATACCTGGGTAATTTTTCTAGTTTTAGCAGAGTTGGTGTCTTATTCTTGCTTAGGCTGGCCTTAAACTCCTGCATTCAAGCGATCTTCCCACCTTGGCCTCCCAAAGTGCTAGGATTACAGGTGTGAGCACCATACCCAGCACTTCTATTTTTTTAAACAAAAAGTGCTAAATTTTAAGTTTCACAGAAGCCTTTTTTTTTTTTTTTTGAGACAGAATCTCATTATGTGACCCTCAGTAGAGTACTGTGGCATCACAGCCCACAGCAACCTTAAACTCTTGGGCTTAAGTGATTCTCTTGACTCAGCCTCCCAAGTAGCTGGGACTACAGGCACCTGCCACAACACTTGGCTATTTTTTTGTTACAGTTGTCATTGCTGGCCCAGGCTGGGTTTGAACCCGCCAGCCTCAGTCTGGCACCGTAACGCCTGTGCTACCGGCACTGAACCGATAAAATCCCTTCTAATCAGTCTGCATTAAAAGACAAAAATGAAGGTAGTATAATCACCTATCGGTTTTTACATGTGTAAATTTTGTAAGTCTCCAAAACAATTATATGTTTTGTGGTATGACTGAATCTAGATGTAATGTGACCATGTTATTCATTATTTCATTAATTTACTTGGTTATTCTTTCTTCAAATGTGCACTGAATACCCTTTTTTACTAAGTAGTAGAAAATAGTGATTTGGAGTGTGAATTTTAAAAAAGCAAAGAAAAGTATGAACCAAATGATTCAATCCCATCGGATTGAATCCAATTTCCACTACATATTGCTCTATGACCTTGGGTGGTTCCTTTATATATAAAAACCAGAAATGACAATGGTATTGATTGTAATTATAGGGTTATTGAAGACAGAAAGAGGTAGCAATTGGAAAGATGGAAAGTCAAGCACTCAGCACATAGTAAGCACTCAATAAATGGTGGTGTTATTATCATTTTCTTCATGGTCGTGATGAAGTGAATTGTGCACCCCTTCCTCCCAGTTTATACATATAGAGAGTGTGGGTGTATTTGGAGATAGGGCCTTTAAAGAGGTAATAAAAGTAAAATGAGGTCACACGAGTAGACCTAATCCAATCTGACTGGTGTCCATATAAAAAGGGGGGATTAGGACACAGACACTCATGGAAGGAAGACCATGTGAAGATGGTTGGGAAGGATAGCCATCTCCAAGCCAAAGAGAAAAGTCTCAGAATGACATCAATCCTGGCAACTCCTTGATCTTGGACATCTAGGCTCCAGAACTGTGAGAAAATAAATTTTTGTTGTTTAAACCACCCAGTCTGTGGTATTTGTTATGAAGGCGCTAGAAAACAATTATCATCATCATCATTATCATCATTTATGTGCTGGGCTTCAAAGACAATTACGACATTAATTCATCTTCAGTAAACTCATAATATAATGGGGGCTGGGGGAGACAAGGCAAATGTACTTTACAACACGAGGATAAGGAGAAAAATAGAAGTCTGTACCATTAGGCCCCAGGAGAGGGAATGCTGCAGGGAGGGGCGTGCTCCACTTCTGAGGTAAAGGAGAAAAGGTAAAAAGATACAGAAGATGCCAGGCCTAGCCAGGCACAGTGACTCGAGTCTGCAATCCTATCTAGCACTCTGGGAGGCCAAGGCAGGTGGATCGCTTGAGCTCAGGAAGTTTGAGAGCCTGAGCAAGAGTAAGACCCGTCTCTACTAATACAGAAAAATTAGCTTGGCATTGTGACAGGCACCTGTAGTCCCAGCTACTCAGGAGACTGAAGCAAGAGGATCACTTGAGCCCAACAGATTGAAGTTGCTGTGAGCTAGGCTGATGTCATGGCACTCACTCCAGGGTAACTGAGTGATACTCTGTCTCAAAAAAAAAAAAAAACTAGGCTTGGAAAAATCAAGGAAGATGGCTTGGTAGATAAGTGACCAAGGACAGTGCATTGGTAGGCAAGGTGTCAGCACATACAGTGAAATTCCTGTAAGACAGGGCCATTCTTCAGGATTTGACATTTAGGAATAATTTGTTCTATGACATGAGATTTCACCTTCCTATGATGGAGAAAAGGTAAATGCTAACCAAAGCCAAGTGAACTGCCATTAATCAGCTGGATAAGCTGGTGCCTGGACATTTATTTGTACTGGGCAGATACCACAAGGATGGAACAAAAAGAGAAATTCCCGTCTCAGCCCACCAGAGGCATTTAGCAAGCTTAGAAGGTTTTTTTGTTGGGAGGCTAAGGTAACATGACCTCTCGGCTTTAGCTCAGAATAAATAAGGTGATGGGAGTCGCTGAGAAATAACCTAGTTCAGAGGAGGTGATTAAAATGTAACCCATTTATTCTAGTGTATATGCATATATGTGGAAATTTATAGCGCAAAAAAATATGATTATAGCTGACTTAACTTAAAACTCTCATCATAAATCTAAAAGAAGTCACCATTAAATGAATCAGAATATTCAAGATGGGGGAGGTAATAGTATTTTCTGCCTGCTTCGAGGATTGTTGAAGATTAATGAGCTAATGTCTGGAAAGCTCTCTAGCAACATAGAAGAAAAGAACTGGAAAGCTAGGAGGGGTTTTGGCTCTTCTCCCCCCACCCGCAAAGCTAGAAGACAGAACACAAAAAATCTGTGTCAACTTTTTATCTTTTATAATATAACAACAATAATTAAATAATGTTTGTCAAAAGACGAAAATCCCCCATTTAACTGATATTCTAACTTTTATCGCTCTATACTTCATTTTGATTCTGATTCATCCATGGTTGTCATGGTTCATAAACAACATTTATGAACTTTAAATTGGAAATGGCTTTGTTGGCTGGGTGCCAGCAACTCACATCTGTAATCCTAGCACTCTAGGTGGCCCAGGTGGAAGGACTGCTTGAGCTCACGAGTTTGAGACCAGCCTGAGAAAGAGTGAGACCCAGTCTCTACTAAAAGTGGAAAAAACCATTAGCTGGGCCTGGTGGTGCACATCTGTAAGTCCTAGCCACTCGGGAGGCTGAGGCAACAGGATCTCTTGAGTCCAAGAGTTTGAGGTTGCTGTGTGCTGATGCTACAGCACTCTACTAGGGCAACAGAGTGAGATTCTGTCTCATAAACAATAAACAATTATAAGAGGGACTTCATCTAACAAATGCAATCAGTGTAACCTAATTCTTTGTACCCTCAATGAATCCCAAACAATAAAAAAGCAAAAACAAACCAAAAATTTCAAACAAACAAACAAAAAACAAACCCGTTTTTATTTTTTGCAGTGTTTTGCCTTAGTTTTTTAGTTCTAGGTGTTTTCTTTCTTTTTTAAAGATAGAGGGTTTTGCTCTGTCACCAAGCTGGAGTGCCGTGGTGCAGATCTTCAACTCCCTGTTTCAAACAATCTTCCTGCCACAGCCTTCCAAGGAGCCAGGACTATAGTTGCATGACACAATGCCTGGCTAATTTTTTAAAAATTTTTTATAGAGAATGAGTGACTTCCTTTTTGCCCAGGCTGGTCTCAAACTCGTGGCCTCAAGTGATCCTCTTGCCTTGGGCTCCCAAAGTGCTAGGATTAAAGGCATAAACCACTGTGCCTGGTCAGCTTTTTAGTTTTTACTTAACATATCATCTAATTTGTTCATGCTGCTACTAACAGTCTTAAAAGCATTATGTTAGGTTGGGGGCCGTGGCTCACACCTGTAATCCTAGCACTTTGGGAGACCAAGGCAGGTGGATTGCCTGAGCTCACAGTTTCAAGACCAGTGTGAGCAAGAATGAGACCTAATTTCTAAAAAAAAACCCAAAATAACCGAGTGTTGTGGCTGGTGCCCATACTCCCAGCTACTTGAGAGGCTGAGACAAGAGAATCACTTGAGCCCAAGAGTTTGAGGTTCCTGTGAGCTATGATGCCATGGCACTCTACTGAGGGTGACAAAGTAAGACTCTGTCTCAAAAAAAAAAAAAAAGAATTTAATGTTGAAGTATAATTCATGCGTCATAGAAGTTGTGTATCTTACTGTGTAATTCAATGACTTCTAGTGAATTCTAGAGTTGTGCAACCATCACTAAAGTCCAGTTTTAGAATATTCTCATTGCCTTCAAAATCACTTTGTATCCATTTTCAATTCTGAGTCTCCCCCCTTTCCCCAGGCAAACACTGATCCACTTTATGTTTCCTAGATTTGTATTTCCTAGAAATTTTATAGAAATCAATGTCTAACTTATTTCACTTAGCAAAGTATTTTTGAGGTGCAGCCGTGTTGTGTATGTACCAGTAGTTTGCTCCTTCTTATTGCTGAAGAATATTCCATTGTCTACATTGCTACTCTTTGTTTATCTAGTTACCAGGTGATGGACATTTGCATTGTTTCCAATTTGGGGCTGTTATGAAGAAGGCTGATGGGTGGGTTCTCACCTAATGTGTACGATGTGAGGGTGTTCACCACGTCCCTTGGGTGAATGGCTCAACTACGACTTGAACTTTGCCTTAGAAATGAAAGCAATGTAACCTAAACATTTGTACCCTCATATTAATCTGGAAACAAACAAACAAAAACCCAAAACAAAAAACCAGGCTGCCACCAACGTATGTCTTTGTGTGGATTATAGGCTTTCATTTCTGTTGGCCAGATGACTTGAAGTAGAAATGCTGAGGCATATGGTAACTCTGTTAAACTCTTTTCTATTCTTTTTTTTTTTTTTTTTTTTTTTTGAGACGGAGCCTCAAGCTATCCCCCCTGGGTAGAGTGCCATGGCATCACAGCTCATAGCAACCTCCAACTCCTGGGCTCAAGCGAGTTTCCTGCCTCTGCCTCCCAAGTAGCTGGGACTACAGGCGCCCGCCACAACGCCTGGCCATTTTTTGGTTGCAGTCATCATTGCTGTTTGGCGGGCCCGGGCTGGGGATTCGAACCCTTCACCTTAGGTGTACGTGGCTGGCGCCTTAGCCGATTGAGCCACAGGCGCCGAGCCTATTCTTTTTTAAAAAAACAAACAAACAACAACAAAAAAAACCCCCAGAGTATTACTTTGTGGCCCTGGGTAGAGAGCCATGGCATCATCATAGCTCACAGCAATCTCAAACTCTTGGGCTCAAATGATCCCCTTGTCTCAGCCTCCCAAGTAGCTGGAACTATGGGTGCCTGCTACTACACTGGGCTAGTTTTTCTATTTTTAGTAGAGACAGGGTCTCTCTCTTTCTCAGGCTCATCTCAAACTCTCTCTTTCTCAGGCTCATCTCAAACTCCTGAGCTCAAGCGATCCACCCTCCTCCACCTCCCAGAGTGCTAGGATTACAGGTGTGAGCCAGTGTGACAGGCTGTTCAACTTTTTAAAGAAACTACTAAGTTGTGTTCGAAGGTGGCTGCATTCCCACCAACAACGTATGAAGGGTTCGATTTCTCCATATCTTCCCCAACACTTGTTATCGTCTGTGTTTCTGATTATCGCCTTTAAAGTGAGTGGGAAATGGTTATTTCCCTAATAACTAAGATGTTGAACATCTTTTTGTATGCCTTTTAGCCTTTTGCATATTTTCTCTGGTGAAACAACTATTCAAATCTTTTGCCATTTTTAAATTACATTTTTGTTGGGGCTTTAAAATAAAGGAGGGGGAAAAGTCCATGATACGTACTGGTAATCCCCCTAGAACCCAGGTGTCAAAATTAATTCCTAAATGCTGCTTTTATTTGACAAGAAGTCACAACTTTTATACTTGGAAAAATATGCTTCAAAAAATGTTCACTCCCTGGAAAATGTTTTTTGGCTTTTGTTTGGTGTTTAAGGGTTTCCTATGACTGCCACTTCACCAGTAAGTTGCTGGTTGACTCACCCTGCACACTGGGGTTGGGATGGGGGAAGGTGCTTATACAGAGCTGAACTTGGGCTTGCTCAGGAAGTGGACCACAGAATATGAAGGTCGTTGATATTTTCTGGAGAAGGGAGGTTTTCCCAACCCCTTCCTGGCACCAGCCTAGTGGAAAGCCAGGCCCTTCTTTTCCACGAACGTCATCACTATTCACCAGCAGGTGGAAAAAAAGGACAAAAATCAGACCTATTTTCTCTTCCTTGTTTTTTCCCAAATTTTTTTCTACCAAAAGGTTAAAACTTTGCAACTATAAATATGTTGAAATTTCATGAATCAAGAACTTGCGCATGTAAACCGTTTGCTGTTTTAGCTAAAGAAAAGGAAAATAGTAGAGGTCTCTCAAGGAAGGGCATCTAGCCTCACTGAGCTCCCCTTTTTCAATGAAGAATGTCAGGAGTGAAATGTAAATGATTCACCAAGTTCCTTCACCCTCATTCTCAAGCTGTCCTGGAGTAAACCCACCTCACTTACACAGGGAGTTATTACACCTTGTCCTTTATGGGCCAAGAAACTTTCAGAAGCATTAAAAAAAAATAGTTGAAGTATATCACGTCTCACCAAGTAGGTAGAGTCGGCTGGCTGTTTGTTTCTTGTTTTTGATTTATTCTATAATTATGTTTGTGCTCTTTGTTTTATTAACAGTAATGGAACATACATTTTTATTTTGTTTTAAAAATAAAACTTTTAAAAGAAAACTTTGATTCAATCTTTTAAGAACTGTTCCATTTTTGGTTTGTTCTTAGAGAAAAAAGTTACCAATTTATTTTTTGGAAACATTTAGGCATTTTTCCTTTCTTTCTTTCTTTTTTTTCTTTTTTGAGACTGAGTCTTACTATGGTACCCTGAGTAGAAGAGCATCATAGCTCATAGCAACCTGAAGCTATAGGGCTCAAACCATCATCTTGCCCCAATTTTTCTATTTCTTTTTTTAAAGTAGAGACGGGGTCTTGTTCTTGCTCAGGCTGGTCTTGAACTCCTCAAGGGATCCTCCTGCTTCAGCCTCCTAGAGTGCCAGGATTGCAGGTATGAGCCACCACGCCCGGCCTGACCACTCTCTCTTTAAAGGTTCTGTAAACAGTTTCCTTGCTGCCTAAAAACAGTTTTAACTAATATGGAAAAGAGCCTTAGAGATTAATTAGAACTAGTCCCATGTAGCAGCAGAACGTTCAATCCTATACCTGCTGTTATAAACCGGAGGAGCCTGTGGGTTGAAGTTAGGACCTGGTGCCCTGAGCCCTCCTACCCTGTGACTGCCCATGCAGCACTTCTGCTCCTGGAATATATAGTCTGCAACACCCCGTGTCCTCTCTCCCCAAGGTCACACAGCTAGACTGTGCTAAGGCCAAAATGAGATTAAGATCTCCGTGCTCTGCGCACTGTTTGCTTTTGTTTTTCCCGACTCTGATATGGGGAGATTGGAAGGGACAAGGCCGAAGTGCTAATGAAGAAAGGAGGTTTAGAGTCAAAATTGCAGAAAGTAAAAGGGCAGGAAGACAGGAGGAATAAGGAGGGGAGAAGGAAAACACAGGCGCCCTGGTGACTGCTCATCGGTTAACCAGCTGTTCGGCCAGTGCTGCCTGAGGAGACAGAAATCCCGGTCCCCGAACACCACCTGGTGAGTGGCTTTACCATCATGCTATGCTGGGTTTTCTTTCCTGGTATAGCAACACTTCTAGGGCAGCCTCTGAGTATGGCCTGTGTGTGCTCGGCACCGTATGAACCGTCGTGCAGATGCAAAGGAATAAGGAGGTGCCCCTGTGCTCTGTGCCGGGGAGTCTGCCCAACTTGAGGGGTCCTCTTAACCTCCCATCCTACACCCGTGCACAGGGATGGGTTCTTGGCAGTCTGCTTATCAGCATGAGCTTGTGCTCTGGGCCCAACAGAGGGCCCATCAGAGCCTATCCCCAGGGATTGTGGGTGTGGGGTAGGGGGCGTGGGGGAAAGGAGAGGAATGAAATGCAGAAGAAAGAATGACAGGAAGGAGGAAGAGAAGGAAGAGTGGACAAGGACGAGGAGGGGGGAGAAGAGAGGAAGAGGAGGAACAGGAGGAGAAACAGGAGAGAAAGGAGAGGAGAGGAGAGACAGCTGGATCGTGTGAGCAAGGTAACGGGACAGAGAGTTACTCGGCATCTTCCACCCCTACCCACGGGGCATGCCAGAGAAAGCAGCTATACTGGAGAGAGGGGTGCCAGGGACACCACAGAGAGCGAGAGGGAGAAGCAGAGAGCAGCCCCAGTGCTCCAGGCAGCAGATTTCTGGGTCTGCCCTGCTGAACATCTCACATGAAGCTCAGGAATAGAGCACGAGGGAAGTCAGCAGTGTGTCTGCTCTGGCAGGAGGTGACCCTCTCTGACTGCAACTCTCCAGGGGATGCCTTTTCTCCCCTCCCATGGCAACGCCATCCTGGGGCTCTTTTCACAGAGCTATTGGGTGAGATGGGGAAGGACATGACTTGCCTCGACCTTGGCCCCAAGGGATTACAACATGCCGAGGCACCTTGGATATGAAAGCCTGGAACCCTGTAGCTTAGAGCCACCGCGGGGCAAGGACTGGCACAAAGAGTCCCCAGCGCCCACACAGCGGCACTTACTCTCAGGGTGGAAGCTGTGTCCAAGATGCCTGCTCCAGAATTCCTAAGGGAGCTGAGAGTTGGTAATAGATTTTTTTTTTTTGATACTGCCATTTGCATAGCACAATCATTGTTTCTTACTCAGATTGTTTGTTTGGGGGTGGCTTGAGCAAGAAAGGGCTACCTCTCCCCATGGCTTCTCTCCACCATTACTGGCTGTATCAATGAGCTATTGGCATATAAGTGGTATGAAGAACCCCCCTAAAACTCCTGATGACAGCAGCAAGCCTTTATTCTCATGCTTATGGGTCTGCCTGTCTACTGTGGATCCTCTGGTGACCACAGTGAGCTCCAGCTCCGACTGGCCTGGGCTGCTCTCGGTGGGTCAGGTCTGCATCTGTACATTTACTCTGCGGCCAAGGTCAAGGGAGCAGCACCTGTCCAGCAAAGGTCTTTTAGCAAGGCAGAGAAATGTGCAAGCACCCAGGACAGGGCCCACCAAATATCAACTGCTACAAAAAAGGTGTCCCTCCTCATCTCCCTCCCCACTGCTTATTTATTCATCTGTTTTTCTGCCTGTAATGTGCGTAACAAACCCAAACTAGAACAAACATCACATCAGCCTAGAAGAAGAAACTGGTCAACCTATAGGTCTGTCTGGATTTGGGGAGAAGGAGCAGGCTCAGCCTTTCATGTGAGGATGACAGGTGCTTTGTATGCTGATATATAACGGAATATTCAATAAAACTTGGTTTGCTCGATTGTAATCACATCAGAGAGCTCTTTAAGCACCATATGGTCGCACCCCTCACCCTGAGCTGGCTGCATCTCAAGGGTGTCAAAGAACATTCTGAAGTTCTGCTCCAGCCTAGACCTCTCTCCCCAAACCTTCAATGAGGACCCACCTGCTGTGCCACTCCACCTGGATGTCCCATAAGCCCCTTACACCCAAGACCTCTGAAGCAGAAATTGTCATGTCTCCAAACCTCTCTGATTTCCCCCTCTATCTTGGCTATGGGCATCATCTTCCACCCAGCAGTCACCTTGGACTGCCCCTCTGTCCCTCACTTCCCACATCTAATCAGTCTCCAGGTTTGTTCATTCATCAAGAGGCATCCATTGGTCATCAGCTATCTCAGATGCCAGGAATCCAGAGGGGAATGAGACAGGTTCTTTAGCCCCTGGAACTGTCACCTCCCAAGTATTTCTTCCATTTTCCCTCTTGGTCCCACCCTGGTGGTCATTGCCTGAAGTCCTCCTCACACACTATCCAGTTTTTATCCTGATCTACAAATCTCCATGGCTCCCTAGCTGAAGGGCTCTCGATCACTCTCAACACCCAGCCCCAGGCATCTGGATTCCAAAGGGCAGTTTAAAAGAAAGTAAAGTAAAGCAAAGTAAAAGAATGATAAAATAAAATTATATTGGTGGAGCCACCTAGCCAGCTTTTTCTTTTGCCAAATAAGGCATTCAAAACCAACAAAGACCATTTCATGATTACTCTCTTCATAAAGGAAAGGTGATTGTAACCAAACAGCAAAATATGTGGATATAGTTTTAGAAAAAAGAAATCTTGGGTGGCACCTGTGGCTTAAAGGAGTAGGGCGCTGGCCCTATATATCAGAGGTGGTAGGTTCAAACCCAGGCCCAGCCCAAAACTGCAAAAAGAAAAAAAAGAAAAAGAAATCTTTTCAGGTAGACAGATGTCTGTATATTTCTCAGTTCAGCAGGGCCTGTAAAATCTCCATCACATAAACCTCTGTTTGGGGACCTTAGGCCCATGCAGGAGTAAGCAACCTCTCCAGGGTACACTCACTCTTACGTGATCTGGCCTCTTCCCACCCACCTCTCACCCAGCCCTGCCAAGAATTAGCTGCGCAGCCCAACCTGTTCCTGCAGACCATTCCTGCTGCCTGTTCCTCTGTTTTTCTCTTTCACTTGCTGGAGCCTCATGCCCCCTTTCTCTACTAGATTGTTCTGACTCAGCCTTCACGGCCCCAGCCAGGCACAGCCTCACCCAGGAAGCCCCCTTTGTGTTTCGTGGTCCTGCACCTATTGGACCCCCAGGAATGGTCTCTGTCTAGATTTGTGTCTCCTATTTGGCTGTGATGGGTGTGTCGGACACATTCTAAATGCTCCACCAATACTTATTGAACCAAATTTCTAATTTGCAGCTCAAACTGCCTTCCCTGCCCCCAAATTTAGGGTGTGCAGAGAACCCCAGCCAATGAGCCTCCAGTAGTGTATCTGCGTGGGCAGGTGACTCCTCTCTGGCCTGACTCTGACCCTCTGGCCAGCTGAGTTCCCTCTGCAAGTCCCTGCTGCATCCTGGTGGCTCCCAGCTGCTCCTCCCTCTCCTTTCCCCAATCACACTAGCATATGGGTCGTTTACTAAAGGTTGCGGGTGGGGGGAAGGTTTAGGTTGCAGTCAAGCATAAACGAGCAATGTAAAAGTGTGTGTTAAATAACAGCACCCTAAAATTCTACCAACCACTCCCTGTCTTCAGCTCTATCCCTCTGAGAGCCCCCTTAGATTTCTGTGCTGTCCCAGGAAGCCCATGAAGGCCTTCCCATCTGCTTTCCCCCGGCTGACCCAATTCCTACTAAGTCCTTGAGCAAAGCAGTTTCAGTCTTCATTCCTTCCCCTAATTTAGGGTCTATCTTCCAATATCCACAACCCACTAGTGAGTGATGAGATGCCAGGTCTCATGGGGCTGCACTGTTTGGCAGGGTGCATCCACAGTTCCCCCTGAGTGCACAGGTGTGGGTCGGCTCTGGCAAGGTCCAGAGAGGAAGGCCCCAGCTTGGGGGTCTGGTTCATTTGTTTGTTTGCTTGGGTTAGTGATTATTCCCTTTAAGATTTGTCAACACCACTGACTTCTCTGCTAGGCTGGAGCTTCTGGGGACAGGGACTTACTTATCTTTATGTCCCCATAATGAAGCACTCAGTAAATGTTTGCCAAACAAATTAAAGAGCTCATGAATGGAACAAGCTTAGCCGAACAAATAGCAAGCAGGCAAGATGGTCACCCGGGATCGATGAGACCGTGTAATGGCTGTCCTCTCGGTCCACCCTCTTCTTCGCAGACCCTAATCTTTGAGTCTGACTCTTGCCGGTAACCCAATCCCAATTGCACAGGCATTTAACTGTTTCTGACCTTGGGCTGTGCACAGAGGCTGATGGTTAAAGGCTCAGACTCTGCAATCAGATAGATTAAGGGTCAAATATCTGTCACTTAGGAGTCCTGCATGACCTTGGGCTTATATCTAAGTTTCCTCATCTTAACATTCAGAGTACCAACAGCTTTGCGTGCAGACACATTGAGGTAAGCCATATAACTCACTGAGCACAACGCCTTACCGCCTAGCACACGCAGCCAACACTCGCTATATGACAGATGCTGTTGGTAGTTATTTCCATTGTCTCCTCGTGGCTCCTTTCTTCAGACAAAGGCTTAGCCTCTCTATGGAGGTGACAGTTTCTGCCTCGTGACCAGGTACAGCTGCACTAGGTGGAGGTGTGCTGATTGCTTTGAGTGGTCAGTCTTCCAACCTGGCTTGGGGAGGGCGTTGTGTCCTTCAACAATGTAATCTGTCTCCTTCTTATAACAACATTTATAAGAAATGCCAACATACAATGAGATCAAAGTGAAGATCTTTGTAAGCGTGGTGTTTACGAATATAGCCATTCCCTCAACTGGAGGTTTTTTTTAAAAATAAAAGCAAATAAATACAGTCAACATAAGCACGATTGCCTAGTTTTCCTATCTAGTCAAAGCAATTAAGATAGAGTTTTGATTGGCGAATCCTTGGCTGGCTGGAATTCTCTGGGAGTCTTAAGCTTTGATTGAATGGATTTTCTCTTGTAGAAAATTTTCTAGAACACAGTTTCGTCCTTTTCTTCCTCTTTCTTTCCTTTCTCCCTCCTATTTTCTCTCCTTTCCTTCATAAAAATGAGGATAAGGGATGTAAGTTGATAATTCAGCTCCTCCAGATAATCAATCTGAATACTAAGTGAGGCTGGGCCATGGAGGCAGGCTGGCTCTGCTCTGAGTGAGATGGGCAGGTGTGGGGGCAGCTCTGCCCTGGGTTGCCCCAGGATCCCCTCCTGCAGTGCTGAGAATGGATTGCAGAAGAGTAAGCACAGAAGACGGGACAGCAGCTCTGCAAACACCCCAGTGGGAGGAAAGGGTGACTTGGGTGAGGTGTCAGCAGTAAACCTATGAAATGAGAGGTCAGAGCTGGATGTATTTTGGAGGTTGAACCAAATGATTTCTGACCAGTTGGCAGTGGGTGTGATAAGGGAGGAGTTAAGGATGACCCAGGTTTTCTCCTGAGCGAGTGGGAGGATGGAGTTGCCACTTCCCTGAGCTGGAGCCTGGAGCAGGCACAGGCTGGAGGCAGAGGAAGGAGAAAGAGAAGCTTGGGGATGAAGAGTTTCCTTGGAGAGAGTTTAAACGGTGATGCTGAGCTACACGTTAGACATATGGACTAAGGTTTAGGGGACAGGTCCAAGCTTGATATGCAAATATGGGAGACATAAAGGTGCAATTTAAAGACTTAAGACTGGAGAGCTCCAGGAAGTGAGTGTAACACAGAAGGGAAGGGAGGACAGAGGCCTTAGGATGGGGCAGCTGTCCACATTTCCACATAGACGATGAAGGGGAGCCACCAAGGAGACTGCCTTCTCAGACCCAGGCAGGACACCTGGCAGTTTGCATTTTGCCTCTTGTTAGTGACATCCAGTGCCAATAGTAGCACCAGGCAGAGAACTTCAATAAATGTTTGTGGGAAGGAAGAAAAGAAGGGAAGAAGGAAGGAAGGGAGGGAGGGTCACAAGTTCTAGGGTGAAAGCTGCAGTCAGGCTAAACAAATTTCCTGCTAGAAACCATGAAACCTACCACAAAATCCTCAAGGACAGAGAAGTGTCTCTGCCACATCTATACCTTCTGCACCTGGAACCTTGCCTTTATTCGGTCATCCTAGCATCTAGAGATTGGGGAAATAGAATGAAAATAAGGAAGAATTCAGAGGGTCTCACCCTGACGATCTGGCAGCCCAGAATGTCTCTGCAAGTGTCCAAGCTGTTCCCTTTTTCTGGGCCAACTTGATATATTGAAGGCACCAACAGCAGTCTGTGCTCAGTCACTAAGCATGGCTGGGAAGGCCTGGCGCCCATCTTCCTGGTCTACATTTGATTTAAACAAATAAACATGATCTTTTAAATTCTTTGTTAGTAATTTGCTCTTCTGTTTGAAGTTCTACTCGGTGTTTGGGTTTCCCTGTTCCAACAGTAAGATTGAGCTTTGGTGCCAATTTTCAGGTAGGCAGGGTGGAGCCCAGCACCAGACCTGCTGAAGAAGGGAGATAGGAAGGGAGGGAGGGATGCAGGAAGGGAGGGAGGGATGAAGGAAGGGAAGGATGCAGGGAGGGAGGGAGGGATGCTGGTGACAAACGTGCTCTCCTCTCAATGTCACCCTATGTTTGGCATCTGACTCACATGTAAGTGATTTCTTCATGTTTCTAGTTACTTTCTTGCACAGATTCATTTTACACACATGGGGCTTGGTGTTTCTGGACCATCAAGACTTTCACTGGGTTCACCTTTTCAACATGCATTGACAAGTGTCCACAGCTTGGCTGTAATAGAATTCTCGTTTCCCTGCATCACATTTGGCTATAAGGAAGAGTTTTTAAACATTCATTTACCCCTTCTAGATGAATTACCACAGCACTCTCTAATCAAAGGAGCTAGGGCTTAGCAAGAGCGTCCCTGGAGCCAGCAGGCTCACCCTCTGCTTGAAAGGAGGAGTGGGTGGCACTGTGATGGGTGAGCCCAGTGGAAATGGGGTAGATGGAAGGGGCTGTCACCTCCTGGGAGAAGCCAGTGGGGCCTGGAGGGCAGACCTGACAGGGGAGGCGGAGGAGGTGACAGCCTGGGGACCCAGGCCCTCCTCCTAAAATGGAGATGAGCTGCATGTTGCCAGTTCCAAAGGAGAATGAGACTCACCACGTCACGACTCGGATTGGTTGGATGCTGCCTTCTTTCTTTCTTAACCAGTTTAAAGCAGGACACTTGCTGTCAACAATATCTTATGAGTTATTATTGTCCTATTTTTAGACTTGAAAAGACATGATGAATTTGTGATCAGAAATTAGAGGCCAGCAGCTGAGAGTTTTCTGTACGTTGGGAAATGGACTGGATTTCCTCAGATCTAAGTCCCAGAAAGAGGTCAGGACAGCAGGGATGTGTGAGCGGGGATGGGAAATCAACAGCAAGGGGAGAGGTGGAAGGAGATGGGGGATTTCAAGAGTAACAGGCAAAATCCAAGAAGCTGTATTTTCCAAATTTCTGACTCAGTCAAGGACAGTTAGAGAAAATACCCTTGACTACTATGTCCTCATTTGTCTGTAGATCGTCTGACAGCTCGCATTTATGACTGTGTATGACATTACATTTGTACTCCCCTCTCTGAACATCCATTTTTGTCTGTTGAGTTATTTTGAACAGTTATCTTTCTGTAGCATAAGGTATAGTTTTTTTTTTTTTTTTTAACCAGGGCATGAGACCACAAACACAAAGCAATCTGCTGTGACCAGGTCCCTGGAGGCAAGGCATAGAGGACAGTATGGGCACACTGGTACTGCAGGGCTCAGCCAGACCAGGGACATGGACCGGTCATCAAAGCCCAGAGCAGGCAAAAGAGCACCTGTGTAGGGAGTTGAGTTATGTCTGCAGAGTGGAGGGACTCAAGGGACCAGTAGGTTGTTAGAGAGCACTCCTCTTGCTGTCTCCACTGAGGATTCTGAGGGGCAGTACACTTGACCTTCTGGGGCCCTTGGCCCTGAGTGAGGATGGACTTCATGGAATGAGCATGATTCTTTCTCAGAGGGGCAGGCATGACCAGCCTGGGTTCAAGCCAAGCTAAGGGCTTCCTAAGCCCCTCATCTTGGCTCTCTGGAGTTTATTACTTTTATGGCAAGAAGATTAGGAAGTATTACTCCAAAGAAAAGTCCTCTTCTCTATGGCTCAGAGCAGAGCTGGCTGGAGCAACCCACCACCATCGAGGAGCTGGTGGCATTCCCAGGCCTTTTACTCCACCAGCCTCCACATGTCCATGGGAACTCCCAGAGGGAGAAAATGAGAGGAATGATGACCCAAAGTCAAGTCAAAAAGGTAGGACGAAAAGAGGCCAGAGCTTCTAACCTCTTGGCTCTTCACCTCATGAGTTTCAGCTTGGTCACGGCAACCTGAGAAGGTCATTGACTTGACCCATATTGGTCCCCTTGTCCTCAGAGACAGAGCAGAGAGGGAGCCTTGAAGTGCTGCAGCCGGAGGTGACCCGAGCAGCAGGACTCAACCTCAGACGGTCAGATGTGCCTTTGTTCCCTTCCTGAACCCTTAATGCCTGCCTGCTGTTTTATATAAAGATTCTAATACAGAAGAACCATTGCAGCCATCCTTGAAGGATAAATATTATTTTTGTTTAATAGATGGAAAAGCTAAGACAGAAAAGATTAAGGAATTTGCCCCAGGTCAGGTGGTGTAGGATGGCCCCCTTTGGAAGGGGCATCCTCCTTTTTCCATGCTGCTTCCAAGGGGATATGAGCAGAGAAGAGGCAGAGTTTCTAGGGAGTATTTCCTACCTAAGCCAAAAATAGCTTCAGCCCTTCCGTGTCATCCAAGAACATCATTACTCATGCCCTCCATTGGAATGTGCTCCATTTCGGCCCCGCTCCTTGAAGTTATGTAGGTTTGTCCACTCCTGGACCAAATGTCCCCAAACAGCTGTTTCTTTACTGGCAGTCGCCCTTCCAATACAGCCTGCTATAGCCTATACTTCTCAGCAGCTTTCAGTATTTTCAGTAATTTCCTGCATGGCTGCTGTGAGCAAGCCTGGGGTTTGCTGTGCTGTTCCTATGAGATGTTCACGAAAGCTTTTTACTTCTCCGAGACTTCTCCTCTGCCTTTAGCCTTCACAACTGTCCTCTGAAGAGCTTGATCCCCAAACAATTTCCTCATCAACAGCTTACCGACCAAATTGGGTTTCCTTACTGAACTGTATATTATTTAAACTCTGCATTTTAGATTCACGGAAACGATGCAAAGATAGTGCAGAGAGGTCCCCTACGATCATCTTCTAGCTTCTCCTAATGTTAACATCTTATGTAACCATGGTAGGTACATTTTTCAAAACTAAGAGATCAATATGGATAGTATGTGCACTTTTAATATGCTATGGGATGTGAACACTACATTATGGAACAGCTATTTTCTGATTTTCTGGGTGATCTCATGTGCATGTAATGAACTCTAGAAGCCAATTTCCTCTTGATGTCTAAGGTTATGAAGGTCTTTTAAAAAGGCATTCCACTTCCCCCTTCCTCAGTGAGAGGTTAACAGCAAAACAAATCCAAATGTTTGGTTTCATCTTCTTTATTTTAGAGCTGAATTAAGAGGAAAACAATCAAATATTCTTATAACAACAAAATAACAGCAAATATGTACATCATTTCACCATGACTGCTTTAATTTTTATAGCGAGTTTTCAAGTTTGCACCCCTGGGTAAATTCTATTTACTTAGTAATGGTAGAACAAATGTATTAGATGCTGGTGCATTAATTTCATTTGACTCAGTGGATAAGAGCCATCCTGTGATTTCTTTTCTCCTTAAATTTCAGAAATGTAGAGCCCAACCTTTGGGAAGTATGGTTATTTCTAAGGAAAGCCATTATCTTATCAGTCCTCTGTTTAGCACATGTGTAAACATCCATAGAAGATTAGCAAACCAAAGGAGGTGCAGGACAGAAGGAGTGCGAGGAAGAGAGAGGGAATTTTTTTATGAGAAGGCATGGGGAAAACTCAAATGCACATTACTAGTGAAAGAAGCCATTGAGGAAAGGGTATATTCTCTGTGATTCCAACTCTGCACCATTCTGGTAAAGACCAAACTATGGAGACGGTGAAAAGATAAGTGGTTGCCAAGGGTGAGGGGATGATGAGGCTAAGCACAGAGGATTTTAGGGTCGTGAAACACCCCGTATGACACCATAATTGTGGATACATGTCAGTGTACATTGGGCCACACCCATGAACATACATCAAGTGTGAGCCCTAATGTACATAGGGACTTTGAGGGGGTAATGATGCATCAATGTGGTTCACTGATGTAGCAAATGTGCCCCTCTGGTGGTGGGTGTTGATAAGGGGGAAGGCTGTGCATGTGTGGGGGCAGGAGGTATGTGGGGATGTCTCTGTATCTTCAGCTCAATTTTCCTGTGAATCTAAAACTGTTCTATCATATAACATTTAATTAATTCTTTAAAAAATAAACAAAAAGAAGATACTTTAAGGGTGGCACCTGTTGCTCAGTGGGTAGGACACCGGCCACATATACCGAGGGTGGTGGGTTCAAACCCAGCCCCGGCCAAACTGCAACAAAAAATAGCTGGGCATTGTGGTGGGTGCCTATAGTCCCAGCTACTCAGGAGACTGAGGCAAGAGAACTGCCTAAGCCCAAGAGCTGGAGGTTGCTATGAGCTGTGATGCCACAGCACTCCACTGAGGGTGACAAAGTGAGACTCTGTCTCTAAAAAAAAAGATACTTTAAGAGTGAATCAAAAAAGAAATCAGTTAAATGACCTTGGGAGAAATCCAAGTGATAGAAAGCGAGGTAAGAGGGAAACCAGGAAGCCAGGATGTTAGGTGAGGTCCCTGGAGATGAACACTGAGAGAGCGATTTGGGGAGGCCTTGGGAATAGCCCTTTAAGGAAATACAGAGAGCAGGATGGGTGGAGAGAGAAGTGAACCGTGCTGCTGCTATAGGTGCTCAGCCAACCAGTGGGCAGCCCTGCAGCTGGGGTGGCCTTTAGAGTGTTCCTAAACTGAGATGGGGGGCTGGTCCACCCCAAACAGCCCTCGCGTGCAGATTGTCCTTGGAAAGCGGGCATAAATTTGGTCAAGTCAGTTTTCTCCATCTGAGGGCAACTTCTGGGCTTGGGCTGAGCACCGAGCTGTCAGCTAGCAATGCTTTTGTAGCTGGAGCAAAGAGGTCCTTGGTCCTGCAGAAGGAACCTGGGTAGCAGCACGTCAGAGCATCTATTATGCACAGTATCCTCAAATCCAAAAGGAGAGAATGTTTCAAGAAAGGAGTAGCCAATAGAAGGGGATACTTCTTCGAGGTGGGGTTGGAAGAGGATACGGATATGGCAGAGGAAGGTCATTGGTGACCTCAATCAGAGCAATTTTAGTGGAACTGGGAGGATGCAACTCCACTAAAGAGACCGAGAAGAAAATGGAAGATGATGAGATGGAGACAGCAATACAAAGAATTTTTGAGATTTTTATACGTCAAGAGGAGCAAAGAGATCGGGTGTTAAATGGAAAGAGATGTGGGGTCAAGAGAGGTTTGGTATTTGCTCTAGGTTGGAAAACACCAGAGTGAATTTGTTTGCTGACAAATAAAATGACATGAATAATGGGGGAAACTGAGATGCAAGAAAGGGCGGGGGTTGTTGGAAGAGACATGTCGTTGAGCAGGACAAGGGTGAGAAGGACTGGGGTGAAGGGCTCAATTGGAGGGGTTGGCCTTGGAAAGGGGCAGGTGACAGTGTTCGCCTCCAGGGGATACGAGGTAGCTTTACCTCCTTGTCCATATTTGATAAAGTGGGGCCAGTCCCAAAGGGGCCATCAGGAGTTTGTAGCAGGGACTAAGAAACTGAGGTCAGCCTAGAAATGCCTCTTGAATGGTGACTGGAATTCCGGCACTAAGGAGTGTCTACTGTCCACCCCCACATATTCAGGGAAACAGAGCATGAAGTGGAAGTGTGCAGAGTTGAGAAATGAGACAGGCTCCTGGTGACCACAAGTCCAGGCCCTCCCTAAGGCCTACCTATAGACCTCTTTACTCCTTGTTCTTTGCTTGAATGTCCCTTTCTTGCTAAATTTAGATACCGATTTTTGCAACCAGAGTCTTTTCTATGATATGGAGCATCGCCTGACTGACATGCAATTAGCCTCAGGCCAAACACCCAAAAGACACTGTTATTATGGGTCAGCTTCCGCAGTGCCTGCCACGTGACTCAGGCCCTGTACTACTGATATTGTCCAAAAAGATTCCTTCTAGTGCCCTTCCACTAGTAAAAAGAACATGTAAAGCCTGAGGAGCAGTTAAGATAAATATGATCTATTGAACTCTTTGAAGACTAGACAGAAACATAAAGCAAGACAGGACACTGATTTTAATGCCCACTATTACAGCATCTCCAACAAAACCACACACATTTGGGAAAAGGATGGGGAGAATATCCCCAAGTGGTAGCAGCAGTCGTGTGTTAGGTTAATAGGATCATGTGTGTGTCCCCCTCATTTTCTCTATTTTAATTTTAAAATGTGGCTACATTATATAGACAATTTAAAATAAAATAACTTCTTCTTAATGCTCAGACCTGGGAGTTAAGGTGTTTTCTAAGAGGCCCTCCAAGTCATCACAGATCACATAGGTAAAGGAAAGAGTTACTCAAGCCTTGGGGCCAGAAAAGGCCATTAGAGGAAGTGGCTGTTCAAATCAAAGGTGACACCCACCTCCTCTCTGGGGACATGAATTATGGTTCCTTAATAAAGCCCAAGAGAAGAACTGGGTGGCCACTTGAGCACAGTCAGATCTCGCAGCCTGTTCCCATTGTCAGATACTGCCCTGAAATAGCTGTGACTTGGAAGAAAAGGCTGGCTGTGTCCTCCAGGTGGGCACACGTGGCTGGTTTCCTGATGGGCACCATCCCTCCCCGCCCTCCACTCTCACCTGTTCTCTGGGCTTCCTTCGACATCAGCCCCTGAAAGCTCCAGGACTTATTAGGAACCTCACTGAGCACTGACCCTGAACTTCATCTTTACTAAAAGCTCCCAAATTAATTTAATGAGGATTTGCTCTGCCCCCCCAGGGAGCTCAGTTTCCAGGTTGTCCTGAGACTCTTATTTCACAGGGAGGTGTGACAGGGCATTCCATGGCTTGCTCAGGGCCCCGCTGGCACACCTGGAGTAGGAACTTTGTGTTCCTGTGGCTCAGAACTCTTCTTAGCTCACTGAACCCAGTCAATGCTTCAGAGTAGGGGGAGGAATTGTCACCCATGCTCTGCCCCAAGTGAGTGGTCATGCTTACCCACACCTGCTGGTGCCCTGAGCTTCCTGGTGTTATGAACCAATGGAGCTCTGTGCACTCCTAGAGCTGAAACAGAGACCAAATAGGAATGGACACTATGGGTTCAGGTTCATCAAACTGATGAGACACCGACTCCAGAGGCTAGAATAGAAATTAACCATTGGCCTTGTGTTTGTGGATAGTAATTAGCTAAGGCAGATAGATGCATGCTGGCAGTAATGCTGCCCAGACAGCAAAGAAAGGTACGTGAGAATAATGGGAAAGGAGAACCCCACCTGCAGAGGACTGGAGCTAGTTATCACAAAAAGAAGAGGAAGTTTACTTACTTTATATAAGTAAACTTTATACTATGATTTAGCAAGTGATACTACATACAGACATTGTGCTAGGTGGTAAGCACAGCCATGGGAGCTGGATGTCCCACGTGTTAGGGACCAGGGATGCTGCTCCGGTGGGCTGATGGCTTGGTACAGTCCCAGGGGAGGGTTTGGAGCAGTCTGTGGACTCCAGCAAGTCCAGATAAAGGCAAAAGGCAGGTACAGAAATCATATCCATGGAGCCGGGCCAGAGGTCACACCTGCCAGTGGGTACAAGGCAGAGAAGCCAAAGGAATTAGCTGGGCTGCATGGCCTCTTTCCCACCTTCCTCCCAGAAGCCACCCTTGACTCTCAGGATTATGGTAAGCTCTCCTGCTATATACTCAGATTGTCATTGCAACATCGAGTACACTTGCTTTAATGGTCTGTTTCCATGAAAATAGGGATGCAAGAGGGGTTCTCTTTAAGTTCACCATTGTGTCTTTGCCTGGTACTAAATATTTAGTGAGCTAATACCCTCTAAAGCACTCACCTCATCTTAAGGAAGTGAATACTTAGGTAATTATTCCTTGATTATCTTCTTTCTCATTTGACTGTAAGTCCTAAGAGCCCAGGAGTCTCCTTCATTCTGTTCTCCATCACATGTATCCTTGGTACAGTATTGAACCTGATAGAAGCCAATATTTCACATGGTGGAAATAAATGAATAAATAAATACGCATGAGCAAAGGTCCAAAGATCTAGATGTGGAGAGGGAAGGGAAGACAAGGCTGAGAGGTTAGGAGTTAAATAATCCAAGGATGGAGTCAGCTGAAAAGAAAGTGAGAAAGTCCAGGACTTTGATATCAATGGGTGTGGGATGCCCAGAACCCCCATTGAAGGTATGGACTGGGTGGTGTGTGTGGTTAAAGGAACAAGGAAGGCGGGCAACTGTATTAGAGATGATTAACCAAGTTCAAGAGCCTCTTTGTTCTAGAAGAAAGCCCAGCTATTTATTTTCTCCTCTGCAAAGTATAAAACTGTGATCCCTTTCTGTTGTGTGATGAAATCTTCAGCTCTTGAAAGGTCTGAGTAGTAAATGGAAAATGGCTTAGCAACCAGCTGGAGTCACATGTAAGGGTAGGTCTCAGACTCTTGCCTGGGAGATTGAATGCCTCTTGCCGAGTCCCCGAATTACAAAGGCCTGCCACCTTCACATCTGGTAGGTAGAGGGCCTAGTACGCATCACTTGTGGCTATTTTTGCTGGAACTTCTAATCCCTCTTCTTCCCAGGTGTAAGTATAAAAAGGTTCAGGAAGGGTTCACAGCAAGGTGACACCGGTAGATGAGGCCCATCTGAAAAGCTATTTGAGATATCTCTTGTCTCTCAGTTTGCAATAAGTCTCTCTCCCTGAATGGCTAGATGGTACTTGCAGGAGTTGGCTGCGAACACAAGGACTCTTCTGGAAGTTAAGAAAATGCAGAAACAGTGTGAATATTCAGGAAGGATAAACCAAGTTCCAGATGGGAATTGCAGGAACAGTCTTTTTCTGGGCCACCTCCTCCTCCTTCCACAGTCATCCTAAAACTTGTGGTAATGAACTGCTTTTATGAAATTCCTTCCTGTCCCAAACTTAGGCTTCCCACCCTGCTGGTTGCCAAAAATGGGAGGGAGAACGCTAAAGTTTTAAAGCAGCTGCCTAGCCCCCACCAACACACACACACACACACCCCTAAAACACGTTATCCCTATTTAGTAGACAAAAAGGGAAAAGAAAAACCAGTCTTTAGTAATGATCAACCTTACAGCTTGGTCAATTCATTTGTATGGTGACGGATAGATTTTTAAAACGAGCCTCATAGTTCAACCTGCCTGCCCTGTGATCCATTCAATCTCCTTGCAAAAAATGTTTTTATTCACTCATTACTTGTATGGCTCCTTGAAACAGTAGAGGTGGCATAGACTGTGCCCAGCTCACCCACAGTAGTTTTCTTTTTTTTTTATTATTTTTTTTTATTAATTGATTTCTGTGTACATTGATGCCAACATGGGGTACATTGTGCTGTTTCATATACAATTTGAAACATCTTCATCAAGCTGGTTAACATAACTTTCATATCATTTAGTAGTTTTCAACATATTTGTG